>JAQZBX010018777.1:0-34328 GCA_029593785.1 Cabassous unicinctus | reverse complement strand
TTTTTTTTTTTTAAACAAATCAATTTTATGGTACATATTAATAAAGCATACAATTCATCCAAAATGTACAATCAATGGTATTTGGTATGATCATAGTTGTGCATTCATCAATTCAGTCATTATGAGAGCATTTTCATTATTTCAGTGATATTAATAATAAATAAATAAACAAACAAACAAGAAAATTCTTCACCTCTCAATTTCTCTGTTTCCCCTGCTGTATTTCTGGTTATTCTTGCACAGTTATTTATTTATATATTCAGCAGTTTTATTGAGATATAGTCACATACCATACGATAGTCCAATAAAGCTCATGCCTAACGCTTTGCCTGGTGCATTCCTTGGTTTTGCTGCCGCCCCAACCCGTGCCCTTTAGGAGTTGGTTTGGAACAAAGCTTTTTACCAATTCTGCATAGATTAACCCTCAGCTTTCCGTTTTCTAGCCCCATTTTATTTTCTGGTGGCCTATATTCTAGTGATTATGCAGCTGTAAGAAGAAACTTTAAGTCATGAAGCATATGACAACATGAATGAACCTGGAGGACATTATGTTGAGTGACATAAGCCAGACACAAAAGGACAAATACTGATCTATTATGAACTAAATTCATTGTGTAAACTCATGGAGTTAATAACTAGAATAGATCTATTCAGATTTCACCAGTTTTTACATGCACTCCTGTGTGCGTGTGTGTGTGTGTGTGTGTGTGTAGTTTTATGAAATTTTACCACATGTATAGATTTACTTACAACAAGCTTTTCTTTTTCTTTTTTTACAAAAAAAAAAATAACAACATTTAAAATACTTTTTGGGGGGAAAAACATAAAAGACAAGGAAGGGGGATGTATGGGTTTTGGAGTCAGACCATATGGTTTGTGTTGTTGTTGTTTTTACTTTTCCTAAGATTTTATTAATCCATCAATCATAACATAACTTTCCATAACATAGTCTCAGTCTATAAACTAAACTGGATATTTACAGCCAATACTTTGTGGGTCTGTGTTTTCTGTAATGCTTTTGTGTTATTTATGGTCTCTTTGCACAATTTAAAAACACTTCCATTTTTCTCTCAAAATCCTTTCCTTGCTTTTCAGTAGTTTATGTTTGAATTTATAAATGCCTCACCTTATTATTTCACTTTATTATTTACATCATATTAAGCCCTACTGATGCCTAAAATGTTCAAGACAGTACTATATTTATTAATGAACACATTACACCTTTAAGTACAAATAATTCATATTCAGCTTCTGTAAGTACAAATAATTCATATTCAGCTTCTGTAAAGCCATAGATATTTGAAAAAGTTTTTAAACACGAACCAGAGAGTCTAGTTTTAAGAACTTAGCTACCAATGGATGAGACCACGATCCATTTTATATCTTCCCCCCAAAAAGTAATAGAATGTGTAAAATAAAAAGGTCCCTTGATTCCAAATTCTTCCGTTTCACAATCCTGTCTTCTTTAAACAAAAGTTTGTAGTCATTTTCAGAATCCACTCTAGAAGACAACTTCTTAATTTGGATATCAGGCAAACCATTCAGGTTTCTTCGTGTATTCAGAAAATACAGGAAGAAAAACACCACCAGGTCAAAGAGGATGAAGAGCCAAAGGTCTAACCAGTATGAGATTTTTGGAAGCCCGTTTGCCCTGGACTGAAACTGCACAACGGGATTCTGCGGCGGCCCCCAGCCTTACCCAAGCGTCACTACTCCCGGACGCACTCCCGGACGCCATCCCCACCGTCCACTGCAGGGATGGTTCACCTCCTTGCTCGTCAGGAGCAGCTGGGAAAACCTCAGTTCCTGCACTTGCCGGTTCGTGGCGCCACTAAACCGACTCTAATCGCCGGCGCAGTTCGCTGACCCCAGATACTGAGACCTGGCTCTGCCTTCCTGACTATTTGTCTTTGGGGAAATTGCTCAACTTTCTTAAGCCTTGGTTTTCTCATCTATAAAATGGGGGTGAGAAAAATTACCTTCCTCAGAGCTTTGTTGTGAGAATTAAATAAGATAATGTATGTAAAGTGCTTACAACAATGCCTAAAATGCAGCAAGCACTCAATAAATTTATGCCATTGTTTAAAAAAAGAATGCTTTGAAAAGTGACTTAAAATACATAAATAATTCATGTTCATTCTAGAAAAAACAGAATATGCCCATAAGAGTTTAAATAAAATAGGATAAAGAAATTTTTGTAATGCCAGATTTACCCATGAAATAACCACACACCAAAATTTGGAGGTAGATTTCATTATCCCCACTTTACTAGTTGGAAAATCGAGGCTTAGAAAAGTTAAACAATTTGCTGTGGCCACCAAGCTCTGAGTGCAGAGCTGAGCTTTAATGCACACTTATACCTCCAGGAGCTCACAGCTAGAGGAGACACACAGGCGCGTGAGTAACACCAATCCAAGGTGGACTGGGGTGACCAGGAACTGCAGATACTGAGCATTTGCTGCGTTCTAGGCACTGCCTTACCATTTTGCAATGCTAATGCATTTTCATGATAACTTTTGAGGTTGGTATCATTTCCATTTCTGAATGAGGAAACTGAGGCACGGAGCAATGTCTTGCCCAAAGTCAGACCTAGGGATTGATAAATTCAGGTTTCAAAAAGGGACCAGTCTAGGGAAGCGGATATGACTCAAGCAATTAGGCTCTCCTCTGCCATATGGGAGATCCAGGGTTCGATTCCCGGGGCCTCCTGGTGAAGGCAAGCTGGCCCACGCAGGAGTGCTGGCTGCACAGAGTGCTGGCACAGCAAGATGACGCAACAGGAAGAGACAGAAAGGAGAGGTAATAAGAGATGCAACAGACCAGGGAGCTGAGGTGGCGCAAGAGATTGAGCGCCTCTCTCCCACCCTAGAAGGTCCCAGGATCGGTTCCTGGTGCTGCCTAAAGAGAAGACAAGCAGACACAGAAGAACACACAGCAAATGGACACAGAGAGCAGACAGTGAGTGCAAAAACAACGGGCAAGGGGGGGATAAATAGATAAATAAATCTTAAAAAAAAAAAAAAAGGGATCAGTCTAATGCCTCAGCCTGAGCTTCAAATGCCCTGCTCTGAGAGACCCAGACAAGGTGGCAGGGGAGTGTGTGTGGAGAGAGAATGTCTGTATTGGGAGCTTTGAGCATCTCTGAACTTGGAGCTGGCGTGCCCTTCCCTGATGCCACCTTGAGCTTGTATCACTAAGATCCAGCCGAGCCTTGGGGTAGGTCCTGAAAGCTGGAGAGCCTGCTTCTACTCATAACACCTACACCCCATCTGGAATCATAGGCCGTGAGCCTTTGAAGAGGAAGAGGAGGAGGCATCAGAGAGTTCCAGTGTGCAGGGCAAGACCACCTGAACCCACCCTGACACAGGCTTTCCAGGTCCCTCTAACCTAGACTTCCAGACTCAGGAATTGTTGGGAGGGAAACTGCAAACTGTGATGTTCGAGTTTCACACTTATTATTTATGTTTCCCTTACTTCCAGAAAAGATTTAAAGGTGACTTGCAACAAAAGACACAGACACAAATAAATACTTAAAGAATGATTACAGAGCCCCATAATGAAACCAAATTAGATAAGAATGAAATAATTGTCCTTAAAAAGCTGAGCCAGGGGAGTCAACCATCACCATGCTGAGGGTGGCATGGAGGGCGCTGAGTTTGATTTGGACCCAGGCAGTAGTGACCCAGGCCCCAGTCCTTGGGCTATGGAGCAGAAGAAGCACCAGGCTTCCAACAGATGGGTCCTGCAGCCCTGAAGTTTCCTCCAGGCCACCCACGGATATGGCATCCAGAAAACAGTCCAGCCCAGCCAAGAGGATAACCTGCCCCCTTCCACACTGCTCAGATACCAGAATGTCCCTGGGATTGAGAAAGTTGATGATGTCATGAAAAGTCTTGTTTTTGGAATTGGCCAACCAGAAGGAGAAACTAAAAATCAAGCAAGAACGATTTGATGAACAAGGTTGGGGCAAACCCTGGGGACACCAGCTCCCTGGAGGTTCATATGTTGCATTGGCTGTCAAAATCTGCAGTTATGAAAACTACATACAGAAACAACCAAAGGACAAAGCCCACAAGTGCTATTTGCTGATGAGCATCGACCAGAGGAATAAGATGTTCAAAAACTCCCGTAAAACCAACTATGATGTCTTTGAGAAGACATGAAAGGAGCTGGGGATTGAGTGTACCTTTCCCCCTCTGTGCTATCGACCAGCCCATCGCTGCTGCAGGGTGACCAAAGAAGGCTCTATATATTAGTGTGTTCCAGGAGGTTCAAAAGCTGAAGAAGCAAAAATAGGCCTTAAAAGCTGCAGCAGTAGCCCAGAAAAAAAGAAGGCCAGAGGAGCCTGGAGAACCTTCTGAACCCAAACCAGATGCACTCAAAGAAAACCAACAAATTCTGTTAAAAATTAAAAAATAAAAATAAATATAAGCTGGAAAAAGGATTTCCACTGCACCTGAGCCCCAAACCTTAACTATGAGCTTCCTGGCAGTTGAAGGAAAAAGGGAACATGTGTTCCACACCTGTCATTATCTGATAAAAGGAATTCACCCATAATTTTCATTTGCCATCAGGCCAGAGCTTTCAAAGAAAAATTGTTCTCTAACCAGGATTGTAAAAAAAGTGTAAATATGATTTCAGAGTTAAAAGTCGATAGTGCAAATATGTATATAATGTACTGTATTTTTACAATGATTGCTGCATGACTATTCCACCCCCTTTTTGTGGTCTGTAACTGTCTTCCAGAAACGTCACCTGCTCTCCCTCCTGGGGTCTCTTAATCTCATAATTGTATCCCTGCTTTTAAAGGATGCAGTTATTAAAAAAAAAAAAAAAAAAAAAGAAGTACCTAGAACAGATAGTCATGAAAGTCAAACTTCCTAACACTAAACTCCAAGAGGTATTTATTACATGGGACCTTATATAGAATAGATAATAGCCGGAACAGGACTTCTACAAAGGATACAGAAACTCTTTTCATGTGGTTCTTTCTTTTATCAGTAGTTCTCAAACTCTTTCAAAATCAATATTTCCTTTTTATAATGAATATGTTGTTAACACATTTACTATCCTGAAGTGAAATTCACAGTTAATACCTTATCTGCACATTTACTCTTTTTTTTTTAAAGATTTATTTTATTTATTTATTTCTCCCCACCCCCTTGTTGTTTGCACTTGCTGTGTCTGTTCATCTTCCTTGTTTCTTTAGGAGGCACCAGGAGCTGAACCTGGGACCTCTGATGTGGGAGGGAGGTGCCTATTCGCTTGAGCCACCTCCACGCCCTGCTTTGTTGTGTCTCTCATTCTGTTTTTCCTCCCTGCATCTCTTGTTGCATCATCTGGTTGTGTCAGCTCACTGTGCCTGCCTGTCGTGTCAGCTCACTGTCTTCTCTAGGAGGCACTGGGAACCTCTGCTCCCTGCTTTGTTGTGTCTCTCATGTTTTTTCTTCGTCTCTTGTGTCAGCTTGCTGCACCTGCCCGTCGCACCAGCTTGCTTTCTTCTTTAGGAGGCACTGGGATCTGAACCAGCGACCTCCCGTGTGGTAGGTGGGGGCCCAGTGGACTGGGCCACATCCGCTTCCCTGCACATTTACTCTTTAAAACAGTCAATACCCTAATTAATATAAAATAGAAAGTGACTAGAAATAAAATAATATATATTTCAATATGTAAAGACTTGGTCACAACCACTCCAGAAATCTCAGTGAAGTAGTCTACTGCTTGCACCTATACAGAATTGCCTTGAATATGACAGCTATAAATACTGACTGAAACAGGTGTTGTGTTGGCAACTCAGACATCACCAAAATAAACAAAATTCATGCTAATTTCATTCCAGAAAAAGTCAGTTCAAATACTCTTTTTATATTTCAGTGTAAATTGGCTCAAGGAATTATAATAAAGTTTCTCACCCATGTGAAAAAGCAGTGTGGAACGTGAGATATTTTTTAATTGTGTGGACCTAACCGCCTTTCTCCTCAAGTGCCAGTAGGACTCCCCAATCAGTGACAATCAAAAACTTCTCCACAAATTCCTAGAATGCCCACTAGGGGGCAGTGTCTCTCCCTTTGAGAACCATTATCTTAGATGATGGATCAGTTACTATAAAAAAGAGCAAGTTGATAATGTTAAATTGTAGCTCTGTGAGGAACTGAACTTATACATGCCTGGTACAGACAGAATGTAATCTGACCTCATTCCATGGTTGAGCACCGAAGAAGTTAATAATAGTTACATTTTACCAACCACTTTCAGAGATCCTTCAATTGCCACAAGAACCCCATAAGTAGATTGCTATTCATCCATTTATAGATGAAGAAGCTGAGTCACAGAGAGAAAGTTTTCATGCCCTGCAGACCAGGCACTGTCAAATATCATGTAATTGTCTCAGCAAGCCTTTTGACGCAGCATGACAGCAAACAATTCATAATGGACGTTATTGGCCAATGTCTGAATATAGAACAATTGTTTCAATCCCTTATTGTGCACGTGAGGAATCTGAAGCTTGAAGAGGGAGATGGGTTGTGCGATGAATCAAGAATAACTTGCCCCCTTCTTGCTGCCTGTCTGAGGCAAACAGAGAGCAGTCTGTGCTAGGAGATAGTAAAAGGGGCAGACCTCTGGGTCTGGAGATGTTAATCTCTCAAAGTCATAGCAATAGGTGCAGAAATGGAAGTAGGCAGCTTAGAAATGAGGCCTGAGCTGGCTCACTATGAAGATCCCTCCCTCAGCATCTCCTGGAGAGGGCAGAGATTCCCAATTCCCCCCTCCCCAAACCCCTCCTTACCCATTCCTATTCTTTGTCCTGTTCAAATGCATCCTGACCCCCAACAATCAGGCATCAGAGCCTGTCCATCCCTGGGTGTACAGAAGCTTTATCTGACACTACCTTCAGGCTCCTCTAGCCAGCATAGAAGGTGGGGGGAGGGGAGGACTCTAAAGTGCAGGCCTGAGTTCAAATCCAGCTATACCCCCCAAGGAGTGTCTGATCAGCTGGCTCAGATGAGGACGGGAGTAGGTGGGTAAGAGAAGCCAGGCTGGGGCAGGGAACAATGGTCCCAGGTCACTTTGGGTTCATGGCCATCTGGTGCTGGAAGTGCCCTCAATGGAGTCTCCCCTCCTCTAACCTTCTCCTCAGCTCAAGCCTTCTTCCCTCTCTCTGGTCCAGCACAACCCTGGGTCTCCCTACTGGTCAGCAGTGAACTCACTTCTACTGGTCAGAGTGGAAGGAGAAGACAGCTGAATCTGAGTTGCCCAAAGAGCACATGCTTCTCTTTGAGTACTGATCCAGAATTGCTTTCTTGGATGGTGGTTTCCAAAACTCTGGGTGGTCTCGTGGATCCACCATCTTCTAGTTAAGCATGGCCACCTCCCAGCAGGGAGGAACTACCTCAACTCTAATGATGGCTGGCCCATGATAAAAGTAGCACCTTATTTATATTCCCATTAAAAAATAAATAAAAAGGGAAAGAAAGCATTTGTTCATAACAGTGTGTGCCAGGCATCATATTCTGCTTTGTATACATGATCTGATTTAATCATCCTAACAGCCCTAAAGATTAAACAATAGTATTTGCAGATGAACAAACTGTAATTCAGGGAAATTGAATAACATGTCCAAAGTTAGAAAGCTGAAAAAAAAAAAGAAAAATCAAAAGTTGAGCTCACGACTGTCTGACCCCAGAGAGTGTACCCAGTTCACTAGCTGCCCTGCTGAACTTACATAATCCTCTTTACAGCCTACCAAGGCAAAGAATATCATCATCATCACCCCCACCCCGGACAGGTGGAAGCACTAAGCCTCAGGAAAGCTGATGTTGATAGAGTCTGTAGAAGTAGAGAGAGGGCAGCTGTCCTCTAATCCATTTGCTTAGGATAGTGTTGAGCTTAAGCGCACTGGCCCAGGTAGAAGAGGGGGATACAAATCCAGGCTGAGACCTTCACTAGCTGGGTGACCTAAGGCCTTTACCTAATCTTTTTTCGTCTCAGCGCTTTAAAGTGGGCATCATAATAACAGTGTCTAGTGTTAGGGCTGTTGTGAGGATCCCATGTGTTAAGCACATGGGAACTGTCATTACTTAAACTTCCTCTGCCTCTGCCTCAAAGGTTCAGCTTTTGTTGAGATGCTTGACCTGTTATCTTGGTTGACTCTGTAGACCAGGGGTTCCCCAACCTTGCTGATGACAGAATTACCTGCCTAAAGTATAAATGCTTGGGCCCTATCCCAGAAGATTTTGACTGAGGAGGACCCAGACCTTTTTACCTTTAACAAATTCCCAGGTAATTCTGATGAGCAGCCAGGATTGGGGAAATCAGTCTACTAGTGTAGATGTCTCAGCCACAGTGGGGAAGGGATGCAGATTGGTCCCTCTCCAAGTCCTCTCCTCTCCTTTCTTTTCACTACCAGCACCCCTCTCCACCCCAGTTCCTCCCCACTGGCTCACAAATGCTCACTACAAATCAAGGACTTTGCCCTGTGGCCCAGCAGTGAGTCAGCACTCAGAATTCCATAGAGCCTGCCTTTTCCAGGGCCTGGGAACCCAGCACAGAGCTGGGAAGCAGGATGCCAGGGTTTCTTTTCTGGATATGCCCCCTCTGACTCACTGGTAGCCCAGGGTCAATCAGTCTGCAAGCTTCAGTTTGCTCCTGGTCAACAGCCAGTCCAGGAAAGAGTTGTCCATTTGAACTCTGCTTCCTTAGGAGTGTGTTCTTGGCACTTGGCAGCCTGACAGCAGGTGGGAGAGGCCTGGGTAGAAGCAGAGAGGACATGGAAGAATCCTGCGTAAGTGTGCTTTGCCATCGACATTTCATTTGATGCTCACAATGACGGGGAATAAAATCCAGCACCTTTAAAATCCAGCCTATGGCATCCTCTATTATCTGTCCTTAGCCTTTGCTCCAATGTCAGCTCATAGTCCTCTTTCCTTTCTGGCCCCCTTACTGTTCCTTGAATGTTCCTAGCTTGTTCCCACCTAAGAGTCTGCACTATTTGCACACCTTGGAATGCTTTTGCCCTGAATCATCACAAGTTTGGCTCCTTCTTGTCATTCAGGCCTCGGCTTATATGTCACTTGCTCAGAGAGGCCTTTGCTAATCAATCACTGAATCTAAAGTGTAATCTGAGGCACTGGGACACATTCTCCTATTGTACATAATTTTAATTTTCATCTCAGCACTTATTGCTATGGGATATATTTTGCCCTTTTTATTTACTTAATATGTTTCCTGTTTCCCCCTACTATTGAATGTTAGCTCCGTGTAAGCAGGTCCTTAACTGTCTTGCTTATTGCTGTGTCCCCAGTGCCTGAAATGCCTTCAGTGAATGTGAAATAAATGAGTTAAGGTGGTTGGCCCAAATCTCCAATCCATACCTTTTTCTTCTTTTTCCCGGCCCTTCCCATAAAACCTGGCTGACATACAAACCTAGCTGGGGTGAGGCTCCAGGTGTGATGAAAGGTTGGAGTTGCCCCATGAATGGGGCTGAGGCTGATGAGGGGGTGAGACGGCGGAAGGACAGAACACACGAAGGGAGAGGCAGGCTGGAACAGGAGAGCAGGGTGTGAACCTGGTGGGGAGCGGAGGTGATTTGGCTGTGTGTCAGGAAATGTTTCCCTCCACCCTCCCCTAGGGAGAGACCCAACTTCAAGGTGGCTTTATTTTTGGGAAGCAGGTGATCAGGCACCTGCTGAGGGACGACAAAGGAGTGGCCTGGGTGGTGACCATCGTTGAGGCCCTAGACCCAATACTGATCATCCAAAAGAATAATCCCACAGTGGCACTTGGCCAAATAGGTGACAGGTGAGCTTCCGCCTGAAACCAGCTCAACTGTGCAATGGAGACTCAGACACGCCCTAGGGGCAGACAAGGGGTTTGGGGAAGGGAGAGGAAAGGTGCTTCAGCCTAGGCTTGGGAACTCGGAGGGAACAGAGTGATCAAGGTAGAATGTTTTCTGATAATAATAATAATAATGCCACATGTATTGAGCGATTTTAACATGCCTGGCACTGTACTAATTGCTTTATGTTTTCCTTCATTCAGTCCTCAAAATGTTCTACAAAGTAGGCATTATTATTATTATTATTCCCCCCTGAGAGATGTGGAAACCGAAGCTCAGAGAGATTAACTATCTTGTTCAAAGCCACACAGTAAGTAGCAAAGTCAGGATATTAGCTCAGGTCTGCAATGGTTCCAGTGCACTATGAAAACCTAGGCCTGGGGAGGGTTCCTGGGCAAGTTAAGAGAGCAAAGCCATACTGACCCCTAAAAAAAGTGGGGTGTGTGGGGCAGGGAGACAGATGGTGGAGAAATAGCACACCTGTTTTTATTCCTACACAGGGCTGAATGGGGCAAGCTGCTCTATCTGGCACACTTACAGGGCAATGAATGACAACTCAGCTGTGTCAAACAGTTCCCTCCCCAGCACTCCCTGGGGGCTGAAATATCCATTGAGAGCGTCATTTCTTTGGGTGAGGGCATTTGACTCCAGAAGATCCCTGTGAAAATACGTGGGGTGGAAGAGAAACACATCAGTCTGCTGGCACCTGTTGGACCTAGGTTTGCCAGCTGGGGACCTATGTGGGGAGGGGACTCAGTTTTTATGTTGGGAAAGAACCAGCTCAAGAGCAAGGAAAAGTCTGAGGGTTTCTCAACCTGTGTTTCTCTAATCCCAGAAGCCTGGGATTTATAATCCACAGTTCAAAAATCCTGTGTCCTCTGGTGGAGTGTGAAGGGAAGCCACTCCAGCACCTGGAAGAATACTAACTTCCTTGGCTTTTCCTGGAATGCTCCAAGAGCCTGCAGCTGCAACTCCGTGGCGCTCTCGGGCTCATCAGACCTGATGGTATTCATTTGTCTAATTTTTAAATGATAAAGGAATTAATTATTATTTATTACTTGCTATGTTGGTAGGCAAAAAAAGTGGGCTTCTGAAACTCAGGGGGTGACACGAGTGGAGAACCCTGGTTCAAAGGAGAGAGCCCAAGGGACTAGGCCCAGAAAAGAGGAAGGAACCGGGGTGGGGAAGGGTCCAAGGGCAGAATCTCAGCCCAGCCGTCACAAGGCTGCAGCGCGACGGGCATTTGGGGAAGGTAGGAACTGGTCCCTGCCACCTGCTGATCAGTCGGGCCGCAACCTCCCCGACCTGGCCTCCAAAATGCGGGCGCCGCCCCCTCTCCCCGCCCCCTCTCCCCTCCTCCCCTCCCTGCTGAGCCCACTGGGTCGCCAGATGAGCAGCACGCACCCGGAGTCGGGCGAGTTTCCCTGAGCGGGAGGGGGAAGGGGCGGCGCTGCGCGGGGCGGAGCTTCGGCGCCTCGGGGAGCCTTATTCCCCGGCCGCGCGCCTTGGATCGCTCAGTCAGGCGAGGGAGCTGAGGGTGGCACGTCGCTGTTCGCCCAAATTCAGAGGCTCTGGCGGACAAACCGACTGAGCAAGCGGACAGACGCGCAGCGGCTCCAGGCTTGCACCCAGAGGCGGGCAGCAGACGGTGCCCGGCGGAACCTCCTGCGCTTCGCCCGCCTGGCTCCCGTGCCAGCGCCCCGTGGCCGCCTCCTCCAAAGTGATTGCTGCCTCGCCTCCTCCGCCGAGCCCGGGACCATGAAGCTGCTGCCGTCGGTAGTGCTGAAGCTCTTTCTGGCTGCAGGTAAGAGGGCTGCCAACGCCCCCGGAGGTCGGGGGGATGGGGACGCTGTGCTGGGGGCACCGGGGAAGGTCGCTGCAGCGCCCCCGGCGTGGGCCACTTGGTGGGGCCCGTGCGCCCCGGCGGGCAGGCGCCGGCATTGGTGCGTGGCTGCCGGGGATCTGGGTGGGGGGTCTGATGCGGCCTCGTCTCTCGCCCGCAGTGCTCTCGGCATCGGTGACCGGCGAGAGCCTGGAGCGGCTTCGGAGAGGGCTGGAGGCGGGAACCCACAACCCGGACCCTCCCACTGGATCCACCGACCAGCTGCTGCCCTCGGGAGGCAGCCGAGGCCGGGAAGTCCTGGGCTTGGAAGAGGCAGACCTGGACCTTTTCAGAGGTGGGTGTGGGGGGCCTCCGGTCTTTGGATGCTGGTGGGCAGTGAAAAAATAAGCGGATCCGGGATCCTTTTGGTGTCGGGTCACCCTGGCGGGTTGAGGGTTATTTATGGAGAACCTCGAGGAAGAGCTGACCGGCTTGACAGGGGCACTGGGGGAACCTGGAATATGGGTCCTGCTGTCTTTCTTGCCCTGGGGTCTTACCTGCCCGGTTGCTGTGCTTCTGGGTGCTTTGGGGGGAAATCGAGACAGGCCAGGTGCTGGGGTCTGTTCACTGGGAACAGGGAATTGTTGAGATTCTTTCCCCAGAGTTCCTATATAAAAAGAGGACAAGTCCTAACTCCCACATCAAATGACTTATTTGTTTAAGAGAGGTAACATAAGGTATGTGGAGATGCCCAGGCACGGAGTGTAGTATTAGCCTCCACCACCGACCTGTCTCCAGGTAGGGAGAATAGAGGGGGCTGAGGAACTCTTGGCCTTTCTAGGCGAGGCCAGAACCTATGAAGGATAAGCACTGTGTCCCCAGAGGGCCATGTACAAATACTTGGTGGGTGTCTATGAGTCCCACCTAAAGCCTGGAGACTTCCTGACCACCTTGAGACCCTGAGACTCTAAGCAGAGAAAGGCCTGTGTGACTGTGGCCGAATAAAGGCATAGGGCAGAGTCCAGAGCCTCGGACCTTGCCTGCTTCCCTGCCCCCAGTCATCTGCAGTGATTCTTGAGGGTGGAGCAGGGACTGAGCCCCGGAGTCCTGTAATGACTTTATTTGGTTGAAAAGATACCCACCTGTATCAGGAGCCCTGCCTGCTCCTCAGCTGCCCTTCTCCTTACCCAGAGCTTCCCTTGGGCACTCTGCTTCCAGTATAAATCAATGGTTTGCTCTGAAACCCAGCCTGGGCTCCTATCCCCCCACCCTCTCACTGTGCCCCTTTGGGGTTACCCCTGGCCTGAACAGCCTGGATTCTCCTGGTCCTCTCCTAGACTGGGCAGGACAGGGCTGTGACTCACCCCCCACCCACGCGGCTGCTCCTCATACCTCTGCAAACCTGACTCACTGCTCCCTCTCCCCGGCAGGAGCCTGGCTGTCACCCTACCTCTCTGCCTCCCTTCTCTGATTGGTTTGGCTCTTCTGCCTTGCTTTCCCCACAGCTCTGGTCACCTGGGTTCCTCTGCGCACCCACCTCATCTTCTGAACTCTGGAGGGGCCTGGGATGACCAGAGGAAACTGGGGACTGCAGGGCTGCTGGCATCTGCCTCTCTTCCCCATTCTTGGCTTTGCTGGGCAAGGACTATTTTTCAGGTCTAGGGAGCCTATCGCCTGAAATAAATATTACCATTTATTAAGGTAATATTAAGTAAACCAAATAAGTTGGTTTATTTGTATCCACGTAGCTACCCTTTGAGATAGTATTCTTTACATTCACGTTTTTTGGCAATCTCCAAGATTCGGAGGTTAAGTGACTTGTGCTGGGTTGCATGGCTGTAATTGGAGCACGTGCCTATTGACTTCAGAGCCCGTTCATTGTCATTTTCTTTCATTGTTTCATTCCTAGCTTAACATCCCAGGTACTCTAGCCTTGGAAGAGGAAGATTGTAGCGGTGTGGGCAGCTTATAAAGACTCTAGTTCTAACCCCAACCCAGTGCATAATTTGGGGCAAGTCACTCTGCCTTTTCAGGCCTCAAGTTTTTCGTCTGAAAATGGAAGGCCATAATATTCTTTGAAGTCACTTCCAGCTTTAGGATTCTAGATCTCCAGTTTAATGTATCATGTTCATCCTTCTGCCAGACATATGGCTACAGCCGTGGTCAGTGGGCACCTTTTTCCTGCTGGAGATAGGGGAGTATGGGGGACTGGCATCAGATCCCTGGGCGTAAGGGCATAGTCCATGGTGTCTGGGTGAGGTGGTTTTTCCCTCTGTCTCTCTGAAGTCTGGAAAGAAAGGGGGAGGCGGGTATTGTTGTTCTGGGTTCTTCAGGACAGGTCTTTACTTTCCATCTCTTCTACCCCTTGTGTATACTGTAACCCCATCCTAAAGAGCTATAAACAGGACATTTGGGGATAAACGTAAATGGAACTTTGAGAGAAGTGAGTGAGCTGCAAAGGGCACAGAGCAGGGTAAATATTTTGTTTGAAGTCAAAAAAGCAAGGCCCTGACCAGGGATGGCCTGCTTGCCACTCCCTAGCCTGACTCTACCCTGGACTCAGGGTACCTTGGTGGCTAATGGGTGCCACCTCAAGACATGGGCTTCTTATTTTAGAAGCCCCCTCAACCTCCAAGTACCTTTTCCAGAAGCAATTTTTGTCTCTGGCACTGTCTTCCTGCAAGTGGGTCACTGAGTGCCGCATCAGGAAATGAGTCTGATTTAAACCCAAAATAGAACAAAGTGGAGGTGGGGAGTAGCGGGTAGGGATGGAAGGAAGACAGTGGGGTGGGGGTGAGGTTGGTAGAATTGTCCAATCAGTTGCAGTTGCTCGTCAGAAGCTGGTATTCTTGGAACGAGGTTCTTAAACTGAATTTGTGAAAAGCCTTCCTTGTAACTTACCCTAACCTCTACTTCTTTCTGAGGTTCCCACTTTCTGGTGGCTCTGCTCAGTCTTCCTTCAGCCCTTGGAAGGCACTGAGCCAAGGGACTTTCCCAGGCCTCTGACTTCTGGTGGGATCAAAGGGTGCACACTCCTTCCAAAGGCTACGCTGGTCTGATTCTTTCCCCCATGACAGCCAAAGACTAACAGGGTGCCTTTCTCTTGCAGTTGCTTTCTCCTCCAAACCACAAGCTCTGGCCACACCAAGCAA
Organism: Cabassous unicinctus; assembly: GCA_029593785.1. Taxonomy (NCBI): domain Eukaryota; kingdom Metazoa; phylum Chordata; class Mammalia; order Cingulata; family Chlamyphoridae; genus Cabassous; species Cabassous unicinctus. Next base: position 19,519 of record JAQZBX010018777.1, on the reverse strand, counting down.
GGAGGAATATGGGAAAAGAAAGAGGAAAGGCAAGGGGTTAGGGAGGAAGAGAGACCCATGTCTTCGGAAATACAAGGACTTCTGCATCCACGGAGAATGCAAATATATACAGGATCTCCGGGCTCCATCTTGCATGTAAGTGTCCCTTCCTCAGGACTGACTCTTGTCAGCATACTCCTTGTCAGCCGCATGGCTGTTCCTTGTTGTCACTGTTCCTTGAACTCATAATTCCTTACAGTTTCTTCTCAACCTCTGAGCGGAAGTTGGGAGGAGAGGAAATATTTTTAGACAGCGGAAGGGTCTCCCCCCATCAGATGCAATTTCCTGTGGTGTGGGTTTGTGACATTCTTGCTTCCTTGGGGATGTTTCCTGCTTGCCCAGAAATAAGCATGTGGCTAGGAGAGCTGGCACCTGGAGGCAGGTCCTCATTCTTGCCTCATGGCCTACTTTGGATGGGAGAAGCCAGTAAGAAGCATGGCAGAGTGGGCTTTCTGAGTGGAATGGAGCTCCAGTGGCCTCCTTCTGCAAGTCCTGTTGGCATATATGAGGTGCATTTGGATACATGCTATGCTGATGTGTGTGCAGTTGGGTATGTGTGCATATGAGGGAGCAAAATGGGTTGTTCTGAGGTGTGGCTTGTCTTGCAGAGAGCAGTCATCGTGGGAGTGGATGAAGCCCCTCCTCCCTTTTTCCTTACCCCGGCAAGGGTCAGGAAGTGCAGGACATGGAGAGTAGTAGCCTTTGGCCTTTGTGCAGGATTAATGGGAAATGGAACCCGAACCAGCAGGCATCAGCCCTCAGTCAGGCAACATCACCCCTTCCCTGGGTAGGAATGTGGGTGGAGGGGCCGTGGCTTCCCCAGCTGCCCTGCTAGGCCAAGCCCAGCAAACGGCAGTGTTGGCAACCCCTCAGGGATGACGGCACTGCCATGCTCTCTGGCAGGCATAATGTCGCCACTGTGCCTGGGGCCAATAACCCACATCAGGCGGCAAACATGCACTCTCTTCCGCTGGACATGAGTCCCCTGTATGGAGGCGGCTCTGGGGGCATTGTGGCCTGGGACACTCTGGAGGACCAGGAGGCTGTTGGGTACACACTGCCTCCCTAACTGTCAGGAAGGCTGGTTGCCTGGGGTCTCGTCTACCTGTGATTCAAATAGATTCTTTGGCTTTTTAAAGTTTCCTATAAAGAACCCTCTGATTGCACATAGCAGAGCTGCCCTCTATTTGGCAATTGGCAGAGAGGCCCCTCACTCCTTGCCATGTCCATGGTCACTTGTGTATCTGCTCCTATAACATCCTTGTCAGGAGCTTGGTGTTGGATGGGGTTACTTAGGTGTGGCCTTCAGAGTCCCCATATTTTTCCTCCCAGGGACTTGGGGCAGGACAGGAAATGTTTGTCTTAAATTTTAAAAATGGCATCAATTAGCACAGGGTGGAGGTAATGACTCTAATGGTAGTCAAGATGGATTGAGGCCAGGGATCTGTCTGGGCTGAATTAGTTGAGGGTGTTGGATATGGGACCTCTACTTCTGGACTGTGAACCCTTGTAAGGCTCTTCTGGAGGCCTAGGCTTGGCCACCAGAGCTCCCAGTTGTCCTAGGGATAGTGGTGTTAACCGTAATGGTACCTCCTTTGCCCCAGAGCCTCACAGTTTATATTTAATGTGAATTGAACCCAACAACTCATATTTTTGTTTGGAGCACCTACTTGGTGCCAGACACTATTCTAGGGGCTGGGGAGATGTAGTCTCCTAGGATTCTCAAATCCCTGTGCTAGGTAGGCAGGGCTTACTTTTTCCAGGAAACTGGAACCAGGAAGTAGGAAGTGATTTGCCTGAGATAAATAGCTAAGTAAGTGAATGAAAGCAGGATAGGGACTCAGGTGCCTGATTCCCAGTCTGGCATGCTTTTCATTGTCCCAGGCTGCGCTTTTCATTGTCACAGGTTGGTCTGTGTCCCTCTTCCCCAAACCTGTCCATATAGAGTTTGGGCAGGATTTTATAGAGGGCAGCTGTTGTAGAGGTGTCTTAAGGCTTTTACTAGCCTAAGAGCATATCAGTCTGAAGACTTTTTGTCCATTCCTCTCTTCTCTGGCTAGGAGGAATTTTCAAGGAGTTGTATTCCTTGTCTGGTCTGGCTGCCTTCTGCCCCTGGTTCTCAGGGCAAAAGGCAGCAAGAAGACACAGCTCCCAGTTTGGGGAAATGTTTCATCTGGGTACCAACATCTGGGGCCCTTTGTGGCTCCTCCCTGCCTCCAGACCCAGGAACCGCCAGCCAGGGTGTGTTCAGGCTGGTGTGGTGAGCTTGAGGCCTGCAGCTTCCGAAACCAGCCCTCCACAGCCGCCATTGACAGGAAAACCCTTCTGTGTCACCAGCCAGAAGTTGCCCTCAGGGAACAGTTGAAATTGGCAGCAAAGTTTCCTGTGGCTGGAGGAAGCATGGGGGCAGTTGGATTGAGGAGGTCTCAGAGCTGGAAGAGAGACAGGCCCCATGGCTCCAAATGGTTTCACTGCCCAGATGCAGAAAGCATCTTAGGGCAGAGAAGGAATGGCAGCCACCTTCTCTTTGGCTCAGTCTGACTTTGGCGTCCCATTCCTCAGCTTATATATGGGCAGTACCCTCTGGGATCTGATTATATAATAACTCACACATATATGGGACTTGGCCTTCTGCTAAGTGCTTTCATCTATATTATCTCATTTGATCTTTACAATACTCCAGTGAGGTAGGCATTTATTCTTCCTGTGTTTTACACAAGGAAACCAAAGCTTGGAAAGGTGAAGTGACTTGGCCAAGATCACATGGCTAGAAATAGTAGCAGAACCAGTCTGGAACTCAAGTATTCTGAGAACCCCCAATCAAATGGTGCCCCCTCCACCTCCTGGGGTAGGGGCGAAGAAGCTCGGTTTGGAAGACGTCTACGGATTTTAGAGGGTTCTTGCTTCTGTTGTAATACAAGTTCTGAAATGGGTCATAGACATGGGTAGGAGGAACGTGTGTTCCAGTTTGATGGGCAGTTGGCTCTGAGCAAGACACATGCTCTTGCCCCCACCCTGGGATGCTTGGAATGTATCATTCCCCACCCCCCTTCCCTGGGAAGCCAGGAGTTGTCTGCAAAGGCAGGGGGAGGGGGGTAATATTAGGATGTTTACATGATTATCCTTTTGACTCAGGGTGGGGGTGGAGGGATTATGTAACTGAATTGTGGGGCTCTGAGGCCAAGCTTTATTTCTATCATCTGAGTAACTACCTGTGGGGTTTGAATGATGGGCTGTAAGTGAAAAACAGACTCGCCTCTCCCTCCCAGGAGAGCATTGTTTCTGAAGTCATCCAGACTGCCAGGTTGAATCCTGGCTCTACCACTTACTAGCTGTGTAATCTTGGACAATTTATTAACAGAGGTTAAGCCTTAATCTCCTCATCTTTAAAACGAGGATGGTAACTCCTATTTCACAGAGAACTTTTTATGGTTATGTGAAATGATCCTTGTAAAGCAGTTAGCACAGAGTACTAGCTACTTATAATTATCATTCATAGTAATAATAACAATACAGTTAGAGAGCAGGGTCACACAATCCCAGGAACCCATCAGGTGTGTGTTTCCTTTGGGGTAACCTGCACCATTCAGAGTGGAAAGAATCATGAATTTGAAATCTGCCAAGACTGGTTTCTAGTCTTGGCCCTGCTGTTTCCTTTTGAAACTTTCGGCAAATCACTTAATCTCTTTAACCCTTAATCTTAGCCCTTCAGTATGTAAATTGGGGCTGTCCCTGCCTACCAGGATATTATGAGGCTCAGTTGAGCTAGTAGATAAGGATACTGTCTTACAAACTGTAAACTGCTGTGCACAAGTGATTCTCCAGGGAGCTCCTGGGAGCTTGCTCCATATCAGGGCAGGATGGGGTCATTGTTTTGCCCACATGGGCCAATGGAGCAGGTGCATGGAGAGCCTGAGCGAGGACTATGTGCTGTGCTGTGTGTATAGTGGCCTAGGGTAGCAGAGAAGGACCCTGAAACCTGCATTTATATTGCAGTGAGATGGTTTCCCAGAGCATGCCAGGAGGAGCTGGGGCTGGGAAAGGGGCTGAGCAGGAAGGCAGGGACAGGGATCAGAGCCCACCAGCCGGGTCTGGACTGGTCTGCTCCTTGGAGCTTCTCTGGCATCCACTTGGGCAGGAAAAGGATTCCTTGCTCTGAGGCACCAGGTGCACAACCTTTTTTCTAGAGAAAACTTAACTCAGAATAGAGGGCTGCCAGGTTCTTGGTGCTTTCTTCAGCAGCCAGTGGCCTCAGGTCCCCAGGCAGATAGCACCACCTCACCCTGGCTGGGGGTGGGCAGTTGTGGGGTGGGAGTGGGCAGCACACTGAACTTAGAGTCAGAGATTCCACATCCAACCTCAGCTCTGCTATGTGGCCTTGGAAAAACAGCTCTGCCTTTCTGTGAAAGGGGGCTCCCATCCACACCGAAAGGATCTTCCAGGGGATCAGATAAAGAAGGGATGTGAATGTGCTGGTTCAATTGTAAGCACTTCCTCAGGGCTTCAAGGAAATGTTTTCCATGAGAAGAGGCAGTTGCTGTGTTATTTATTTCTTGAGTGAGAAGAGCCAAAGGGTTGTTTCTGACATTCTTACACGCTCTCGCAGGGCAGCTGGGCAGGAAGATACTATCTTGGTTTGTTTTGCTTTGTTCTGTGGTGAAGAAGGCCTGATACCCCAGTTCAGAGGCCAAAGGCCGAAGTTAAGCTCCCAAACTAGGCCCTGCACCCAGGGGGAGCTAGGAGTTAAATGAAGGGAACTTGAGAAAAACGACTCCTGGCAAAGGAGCAGGACCTATTAATAGGCTGGGCAGTGGTGGAGAGGGACCGGACGCTGGGAGCATTAATGGGGAAGGCTGGGTTTATTTCTGGGTCAGAGCGTTGCAGGGCCTCACTATAGAGAGGAATGCCGAGTCCCCTCCCTCAACCCGCCAACTCTTGTGCCCAGGTTGTCTTAAGTGGCTAAGACAGAATGTCTAACACACATGCACTAAATCAGCCACAGGTGGAACAAATCTAACTGAGACCTTCCAGCCCTCCCTCACTTTTTCCTTGCCTGGAGCAGAATTCTCAGGCCAGAGAACCAGAGGGAATGGTGAAAGGGGAGGGCGCAGAGTGAGGGAGGAAGACCATGGGCCTTCAGAGGGGCTTTTAAAGGGTCTCCTTACTAAAGGGGAAGGATAGAGGAAGGGCCAGGGTCATGGTCAGGGTTTGTCAGGCTGAAGGTGTGAGGAATGGAATTTGACTTCCATAGGTGGGCATTTGGCAGGAGAGAGAGGCTAAACCACTGACCCTATCTCCTCCTTGTGCTGTCTTGAATCAGCTGCCACCCGGGTTACCACGGAGAGAGATGCCACGGGCTGAGCCTCCCGGTGGAAAATCGCTTGTACACCTATGACCACACGACCATCCTGGCCGTGGTGGCCGTGGTGCTGTCGTCGCTCTGTCTGCTGGTCATCGTGGGCCTTCTCATGTTTAGGTGAGTGTTAGGGACCCCTGCAGGTTGTTTCTGCTGAGAAGTTGGGCCTGACTCCCATTCTTCCTCTTCCCGGGTCTTCTGCCTGGTGATCACATGAGACCCCCAACTCTCCAGATCCTGGGCCAGGGGTCTGACTGATATTCCTGTGTGTGGGTTCTCCAAAAATCTGGTTTCTTTGGCATAATATGAATCCAGTGTCTAGACCCAGGGCAAACTTGCCAGGCTATAACAGGTTCTGCTATATATATATAACAGGAGTTCTTTTCCTGCCCCTGTGTCCCAGCAACCCATGAATGGATCTGCCTCTTCACACATTTCATTTTCCCCAGCTCTGGTCTTTAATGGCTTCAGTGTGTGGTTTAGCATCGTCCATGCCTAGAATACCATCAGTATATCCTTCTAACTCTGAGACATCTGGACTTCAGGCTATGTTTTCAATCCAGGTTATGTTCTAGGTTGGGGGAAACCTACCAAGTAGTCTATGCCTGTTTTCAAGCAGTATTACTTATCTGCAATGAGAGTAAGTTACCTCGTCTTTTTGACGAGGATTGTAATCTTTCAGTGACTGTAATCTCTGTCTACCTACCTCATAAGAACGTCATGAGAATCAAATGAATGAGGTGAAAGCTCTTGATACACTGTAGTCTACTTTAGAGACAGGCATCCCTCAGGGCATGTAGGCCTTTGACCAGAGTCTGTGATTTTTCTAGGAAGAGTAGGAGCCATCATAGCAGAGTTCTTGGGAATGACCTCTTCTGGAACCTGTACCCTGTGCCTGTTTCTCCCCTGTTGTAGCAGGCAGGGCTTGCTCATAAAACTTTTCTTCTCCAGGTATCACAGGAGAGGAGGTTATGATGTAGAAAATGAAGAAAAGGTGAAGTTGGGCATGACTAATTCCCACTGAGAGAGACTTGTGCTCAAGGTAATGGTCCATGCTTTGCCCCATGACACCATCACCACCTTTCCTGGCTCTGTTTCAAGGAATGCTGAATTCTTCTCTTCACCTAAAGGTTGGGGGCAGGCTACTGTGGAGTCAAGGTCCCATGGGAGAATTGTTTTCAGAAAGGTTATCGGTGCTTCATCCCCACTTAGGGTGAAAATTGTCAGAGAGATGCCTGAGAGGACGGTTTCTCCTACCCTCTCTCTTTCCCTTCCCTTCCCATCCTAAATGATATTACCATCTCTTAAGCCTGGATCCAGGAGATATGGGGTTTTAAATGCCTTCCTCTTATGCTTTAGGAATTGGCTGGGGACTATTACCTCTGAAAGACACAAGTTGATCTCAGATTCTGCAGAGGGGAAGGACTTCACAACTAGCCACGAAGATTCCCTTTTCCCCAGTTGCTATCTAGATTGGACCTCCCATAATTGCTTTGCCAAAATGCCAGAGCCTTCAAGTGCCAAACAGAGTATGTTCAATGAGATCTGGGTGAGAAGAAAACAAAAGTGAGGGGCCATCATGCCCTTCTGATTCCCCTCCACCTAAACTCCACTTACCCCTGTAAGTTTGTTTAAATACTTACCTTATGGATTAAGACGCCAGTTAGATGCCATATGCTCCAGGATCTTTGACTGAAAAAAGAACAAGACGAGGAAGAAGGAACGATTGGTGGACTAGAAGAAAGCAACGAAGATTTTTGAGAAGCTATGTACTCAAGTAGTCACCAAGGGATATGCCATTTGGACCCTCCAGCGCTGGATTTGATGAGCTAACTGTGAAATACCACTAAGCCCAAGAACTCTGAATTTTGGGACTTCAACCCAGATGGAAAAATAATTTAACAGCTATTTTTTTTTTGTTGTTTGTAAAATGCCTCTTAAATTATATATTTATTTTATTCTATGTATGTTAATTTATTTAGTTTTTAACAATCTAACAATAATATTTCAAGTGCCTAGACTGTTACTTTGGCAATTTCCTGGCCCTCTACCCTGCATCCCGTACCATATGGCTCAGCGCCACACTCCTCTGCCGCAAATCTGTGATGGCTCTGTGACCCATCTGTAATAACTTATCGTCTTGCCACATTTCTGAAGCTCTTCCATGATCAGAATGCCACAGGGGGAGTTCTGTACGGTCAGGATGTAGGAGTTAACTTTGTCAGATCCACTCTATGAGTTGGACTGCAATCTTACCTAGGCAATTTTGTCTACTGTTTGTGTTTTGAAAGCCGAAGGTGCTGATGTCAATGTGTAACAGATATCGACATTTCCCTGTGTCCTCTCCCTCCCAATCCCAGAAGAGATTTGGCTTCCATGCCTGCAGCTTTCCTGCCTGCAGCACCCCACCCCCATGGCCCCAGACCCACAGAGTGAGAAGTCATTCGCCCCTGTGTCAAGACATTTCTTCTGGTGCTACTCCATGTAGGGGTCAGTGCAGCAGAGGACAGTCTAGAAAAAGTGTTAGCAAAGAAAAATGAGAACAGGAAACAGGGGAGCTGACTGTTCTTGTCCTATCAATTTCTACTGAGAAGGTTGGAGGTGGGGAAGACTTTTGTGTAAACACACCCACCTCACCAAAAGTACAAAGGTATGCTGTCATGGGCCCTTCTGGAACTTTCTGGTGCCATTTCTGAACTGTTACAACCTGTATTTCCAAACCTGGTTTGTATTTATACTTTGCAATCCAAATAAAGATAACCCTTATTCCATACCCTTCTGTCTGCTTGTTTTAACTGGGAACTGGTTTAACATAGGTATTTTTTAAGCCCTGACTTGGTATTAGGTTCTATGCCAGACCTATTTATGTACACTATTTCAGTATCCCCAACAATTCTGTGATGGAGGTACCGTTATTGTCCCATTTTTCCAGAGGAAGAAACTGAAGTTCAGAGAGGTTATGTAACTCGCCTGAGGATACACAGTTGGTAAGTGACAAAGCTGGGACTCAGATCCTGTTAGCCTGACTCCAATTATTTTGCCTGAGTACTTACACTGTACTACATCTGAGACAAAAGAGAATAGACCTTTCACGTGGGAAGTCTGGCTGGCTGTAACCAGGAAAGACATCCATTCACTCAACCAACAGACTCAGGACTCAGGGCCTGGCCCTGTGCTGTATATGTAAGCAGGCATTGGTCCTCGTGAAAGCAAGACATTCTTGACTCCTCTCTTATTCTCCACAGCCAATCCACCAGCCCTACCTTTAAAATACGTCCTTATGCAAACTTTTCTCATCATGCCACCACTATTACCCCAGTCCACCTCACCATCTCCTGCCTGGGCTCTTGTGATAGTTTCCTGTCTCCCTTCTACCTCGCCCCTTACAGTCTATTTCCAACATAGCAGCCAGTGTGATCATTTTAAAATATATTTCAGATCTTGTCTGCTCTCCAAGCCTTTTCTAACCACCCTATTATACAATTATATATCCCTTCCCCACCCCACTCTTAATTTCCTTTATTTTTCTCCATAGCACTTACCACCACTAACATATTCATATTTGTTCATTGTCCATCTCCTCCTACTAGAATGTTCATTCCATAAGGGCAGAGTTTTGTGTACTGCTTCAATCACAAGTTGTAGGCACTCAATTGTTACATGAATGAGTATAAAAAACTATCCTGTCTGGCGCCAGCAAGTGTACAGGCATGTGATTCAATGCAGCTCTTGAGGTGTGGTTGGGTTTAGAGAAGGGCCCCTGTGGGGTTGGTAAATGGGGATCACAGGATGACAGTGGAATTTGGGGTATGTCATGTGGCTATGGTGTCCTGGGTGGATTGGAGGCTGAGATCAACTGGGAGGCCATTGAACAAGTGGCACCAGTCTGTCCCATGACATCCTCTTCCCTTGGAGAGTTGTAACATTCTGAAGTTTTCCCAGGATCTGGTATTTATTTTGAGTTTCCTTTTAAAACCTGGCAGTAACTACCAAGGCTGAATATATGCAGCCTATAGTCCAGCAATTCCACTTCTAGGGATGTACACAAGAGAAATGAGTATGTATGTTCACCAAAAGACATGTACAAAAATGATCTTGTACATTATTTACAACTAAAAACTGGAAACTACCCAAGTATCCATCAGCAATGGAATGAATAAATTACGATATATCTAGACAATGAAATAGTAAATAGCAATATGCACGAATCTCACAACATAATGAAAGAAGCCAGACACAAAGGGTACGTTCTGTGGGATTAAATATATTTAAAATTCAAAAACAGGCAAAGCCAATCTATAGTGAAAGAAATGAGGAAGGAGTTTCCTGTTGGGGTACATAACGACTGGAAGGGAACAAAAGGAGAACTTCTGGGGTTCTGATAATGTTATGTTCCATGATCTGGGTGCTGGCTAAATAGGTGTATTCACTTGGTGAAAATTCATCGAGTATGACCTGTGTATTTTTCTGTATTTATTATATAATACATTATATAATAATTATATTTATTATATAATACTTATACAATAAGAAGTTGAAAAAAAAACTTGTATAGGGGACACTTTTGATGTTTGAATTACATGATGTTCTCTAAAGTACTAATGTGTTACTTTGGTAGAGAAAATGATAAAAGATGTCAGAAATTACTGTGAGTAGAGCGTTACTTTGAATTGTCCATGGGGCTTCCTTTCCTGTTTCCACACTTCAAGCTTCCAACCCTCACACTGGGCTGGGAATTTTCAGAGCACACTTTGTTTCTCTAGCAAATGTTTCCTGTGGGCTCTGGGCTTCCTGTCTTTCAGCTGCCCTCTCCTCCTTCCTCTGCACTGATGGACGCTCCCCTCCTTGTCGTCTTGTTTGATACAATGGCCTTGGGAACCTCTGAACCTGCAGCTGCTTCTTGAAATTGGTCAGCAGAAGAAGAAATCCTGCCCTTCTGGGATTTCTCTCCCCTGAGGACTAAGAGGCACCTACCTCTTCTCCGTGGGCTTCCCTTGCAGCCCCCTTCGAGACATTTTTATAATGTACATAATAATCATTATTAGGATAATAAGATGTAGCACTCCTGGAGTGCTCACTAGCTTCAGGGTACCAGGCTGCATGTTCTACAGGCATTATCTCATTTAGGTCTCTCCACAGCCTAAGAGGTAGGTGTTCTTACTATACCTGTGTTATAGATGAGCAAATCAAGGCTCAGAGATGTTAAATGCTTTGCCTAAGGTAAATGATAAAGGCAGAATGTGAAATACGGGAGCCCAACTCTGGAGCCCACATGCCTCACCAAGCCAAGCTACTAAATGAGTTCTCTGTACCAGACTTGTTTTCTCTTTCTCCCATCTCTGAAAATAATGTAGTGAAGAGATCATATGAAAGAGAACAACTCCTTAGAGCTGAAGAGCTGCTTCCCCTCGCCCAGTATACAGATTTGCGAAAGGAGCCCAAGATGCCTTATTAGGGTGCTGTGGAAGGAACAAGAGTTGCAGGCTTAAACAACTTGGTTTGAGTCCAGGCTCCCCTGTTTATTAAGGGAGTCCCCTCATGTACAACACTTAATCCCTCTGAGCCAGTGTCCTCATCTATAAGATGGAGATGCTAAAAATATCTACCTCAAAGGGCTGCAAAATTTATATACGTGAGTAAAGTGCCTAGCTGACAGCCAGGCACATGCTAGGTGCTCAGTGAAATGTTGATTATTTTAATTGACCTGTCCAAGGAGCTGAGTGGCACATCTAGAAGGGAAATTCAGGCTTCTGATTCCTAGTGCACAATTCCTCCCTTAGAAAGAAATGATGCTTTTCAGTCACTGTTATGTATTTGAATGTCACCTTCAGTTTCAAGGGAGCTTTAAAGGGCCTTAATAAGTATTTGTGGATTTAAGAAGCCGTGGAACAACAACTCTGTCCAAAAATATCACTTCAATTTGGTTGGCCTAAAATTCTTCCCTTTGTCAACAATGCCTGAAATTCAAGCTTCCTGTTTGAGAGTGCAGATAGTCCTGGAAATAGTTATGCATTAAGACTCTTGTATTCTTTGTTCATTCAGCAAATTTTATAGAGACCTCCCTATCACCTTCCAGATGAGATCCATGCTCCGAAGGAGAGGGCATTTTGATGGAGTCAGGTTTGCAGGAGAAAAGAATGAGAAGTAAATTTGAAGCAAGGGCATTCATTTATTCATTCAAACATTTTATTGGGTATTTACTATGTGCCAAGTTACTATTCTAGTCACTGGAGGAGAACAGTGGGCAAGATTGACACATGGACCAACAATACATGTATAAATAAAGAAATGGGATTATTTCAGAAAAAAGTAGCACACATGCACGAAACAGAGTGATGTGCTAAAGAGTCAAAGGGGACAGGACCATTGTAGATAAGGGACTTTACAACTCCCTGGGAATGCAACATCTGAGACAAGAAGGGATCAGGCATATCCCTGAGGAAAAAATAAGCTAAGTTTTAATGAGGGTCAGAAGGGGATTCCTGAAGCTCTAGCACAGTCATTGGAGGTTGAAGAAGTAGGCAAAGAGCAGGTCAGTTGGGGCTCATAGGTTCTGGTAAACAATTTGGAAGCCAATGGAGTGTTTTGAGCAGGGAACTGATGTAATCTGATGCATATTTTAGAAATATAATTGCTATACAGATAAAGGGTCTTAGCGGGTAAAGGGGGAAGAAGCAAGACTAGATATGAGATCTCTGTAGTCATCCAAACAAGAGATGTTGGTAGTTGGGATTAGAGGGGCAGCACAGAAGGTAGTGAGAAATAGTCAGATTCAGAAAATGTTTCAGAAGAATCACCTGTACTGCTTGCTAATGGATTGAATGTGGATGTGTGGGAAAGAGAGGAATCGAGGCTACTTCTTGAATTTTAGCCCAAGAAACTGGGTAAACGATCATTCTGTTCATTAGGATGGGGAGGAATGCGGGGAGGACAAGTTCCAGGAGCTGTGGAAATCGAGAATTCTTTTGTGGACATGTTAAGGCTGTATAGGCTGAAGGAGGGCACCACAGAGAGGTCAATGGGAGGAAGGGGAATGTGAGGAGGAGAAAAAAGAGGCAAAAGGGTTAACTAAGAAGTATAAAGACATAAAAAAAAAATGACATCTGACATTTGCGTGGTGTTTCACAGCTCTGAAGTGTGTTTCTCTCACAGTATCTTATTGAATCTTCACAATGCCCAAGGGAGGTGGCTCGTATTATCCCCAGTTTAACAGAGGGGGACCTGGGGCTCAGAGGGGTAAAGCATCTTGCACAAGCTACTATTTGCTAATGCAGCTTTGTTTGATGCTGACCTTGCCCATGAGGGCCCAGGCTCCTCGCTGAGCATGGATTCGTATTTGGCCATTACTCTTTGCAGAGAGAGGAAAAGGACAAGCCTCTGTGCTTTCCTCCTTTATTGTGGTGAGGCACCCTGGCCAGGCCAGGCCTCCGGGGATCAGGGCACCAGGCCATGTCACACTACAGATGCCAACCCCAGGAGACAAAAAAAAAAGGCTAACCTCATCCAAGAGCAGTGGGAGGGAATCAGAGTTGCCACTTCCCATGATAGATTTCCAGTGTCAAGCTGCCACCAAATTAATATAATTTGGAGGTTATTGCGGTTTGGTTATTCTTTTTAAACTTTTAAAATGGCGCATTTTTTCTTGATTGCTCCCTTGATTGACAGGGAAGAGAACAGGGACCTCTTAGCTCACTGCCACCCACACAGCTGTGAAGGAAGCCAGCTGCCCTCTTGCTTTTCAGAGAACACCCCTCCCTCTTTTCCTCCCTCCCTCCCAGCATCTTGGCTATTACTAACCAACAGGGCATCTAAGGAAAAGGGCTCCTTTCAGGGCTGGAGTACTGTAGTTAGTGGTTCATAGCCTGTGTGGGAGGTTTCCCCAAAGACATGTGATGTGGGTGTAGGAACCAGACAGATGGGAGAAATTAAGTCACCCTTTTCCCCAACCCTTATTTCCTTGCCTAATCTAGAGTCAATGGGTTGGTTTCTCCATAGTGAGGGAGTAGTTCCACTTCTACTGTCTTCTCAGCTTTCCACTGTGGGCAGGCTTCAATGGTATGTGTTAGAAGGAAGAAACTACCTGCTCCCTCTTCCTTCATGCCACTGGGTGTCTGGGTTAAGGTTGGGTGTGTAAACCATGCACTCACCCAAGGCCCTCTAGGAAGGCCCAGCCTCTTGATGTTTTGTAGGTAGTAATGGGTGGGTTGGGTGGGAAGCACTGTGCTTGGTGAAGGGGGCCCAATCAGGTCTATTTGGGAGTAAGTGTTCTCTCCTGCCCAGGGGCTGTAACTCCAGGCCCTGAGACTACAGTCCTGAGAAGTCTGACCCGAGTCCAACCTTTCACACACAGGACCCTTTTCCAGGTATGTGTTTGGACACCTTCTCGAGAAAGTCTGCTATCCACTCCCACTCCAGGCTGGGTTAGTCACACTTCCTCTGTGCTCCATAGCACCAGGCCTTTGGGCAATGCAAGGAAACTTGGTCCTCTTCGCCCAGCAGCATTGGCATTCCTCTCATGGTTTTCTTCATGCTTTATTGTCTTCATTGTCTGTTGACTCATCTGTTTCTCCTTCTATGTACTCTTGGAGGTCAAAAAGCGTGTCCTTTTTCAGCTCTGTGTCCCCTGCACCCAGCACAGTCCCTAGCACATCATAAATGCTCAATAAATGTTTGATGCATGCATGAATGAATGTACAATTGAATAAATGAGTGAATGTGTGAATAAATGAGTGAGTCAAAATACTGTGGAGGTTAAGAGCTCAGACTCTGCATCAGACAAACCTGGGTTCAAATCCTGACCATGCCATTTGCTGGTTGTATAATAATCTTGGACATATCATTTAGCCTCTCTGAGCCTCAATTTCCTTATCAGCATTGTTGTGACAATTAAAGTGCACACATTATAGTGTCTGGCATGAAGTAAGTACTCAATATGAAACAGCTATTACTATTATTAACTAATTCTGACTTCTAACCATCTGCTAGTTTTACCTTCATTGGTCTTGTTTGCATCTCCTTTTCCAAATTCTTAGCACAGCTGGGTCCTTGCCAGGCTCGAGGCTCAGCCTGTGGGGCTGTCCTGGTAAGTACAAGGTCACACTGTACAAATGGGTACAGTACAGAGCTTTGCTGAGAAGGGGAAACTATGGCAGGGGCTTGCCTGTAGCTGGGCAAACTGGTCAGCTGCCATCCCCTTGTTTCAGGCCTTTTCCACTGGTGGGTATCTACACGGCTATGGGAACAGAGTTGCATTTAAGGTGCCCAGATGACAGCCACATCAAATATGTGACCTTTCTCTAGGAAGCCTGGTTTCCATGGTGAGCAGGGCCTCAAGCTCTTTCTCAAACCATGCTCTGTGGCTCGCGCCCTGCTCTGGAATGTGATGGCAGTGGCCCGGGCAGCTGGGGCAGTGGGGGCGGGGGCAGGGGGGCGGGCATCTACCCAGGGGCTGCCCCTTTCAATATCTCAGGTTAGGGAGGGGTTGAATTAGTCCACTGGGCTGTCTGATGCCCACATCAACCCTTAAGCCTAGAAAGGTTTGCCTTGAGGCACTGACCCACTCTGCCCTACCCCTACCCCTACAGGCACTTAACGGCTCAGCGGCAACTGGCTGCCAAGCTGAGCAGAAAGAAGGGGCCTCTTTCTGTGAGCCCCCATCTCAGACAAAGGCCCCGACCTCCTCTACCTCATCTTGGCAGCCTGGATTGGGAGAGAGTGCTGGCCTCCCTGGCCTTGGCAGAGTGTGTGTTTGGGCCTGGCCTCTGAAGCTGCCAGAACAGGAGCTGAATGCCCAGTGTGACTGCCAAAGCTTGCTAAGTTCTTTCTTCTTTCTCTGAGCTATGCAAACGGAGGCTGCTGAGGAACTCGGCTGCCAACCTCCCTACTACTCGCCTCTCTCCTCCAGTGGCCTGCGCTCTCCCAACCCCCAGGCTGGAGTCACATCAGAAAAATGCAGGGGAAGAAAGAAATCCCCCAATGTGTCACGACATTTCCGCCTGGCACTCAGAAACAAGGAAAGTGGGAAGGAGCCGGTGGTGGTGATGTGGTCATAGCCTGAGCCCTGAGACCGCCTCACCTCGCTGCCTCCCTGCCTCCCTGGGGCAGATCACCTGCTCTCTTGGGGCTCTGTTTCCTCATAAATAGGTGGGGGCGAATCAACCTGACTCAGTTCTCAGAGAAACTCTGAGAAGTAACTGTTTGCTATCATCAGACAGCACCGATATTCCTAAGAGGCTGCCAAGAGATGCTATATGGCAACTTGAAGTTGGCCATTATTGCCATGGTTCACTGTTCACATGGAATCATTTAACAGACATATACTGATGCCTACTTTGCTTTAGAGGCTAGGAACACAAGGGTGAACAAGAGCGAGGCCCTGCCCTCTAGGATCTTGCACTCTTAGCAGGAAAAACAGACAATTAAGCCAGCCTAGGGTTTTAAGTGAGAATGGGTAGGGGTGGCCTGATCGGATGTATTTCCTGGGTTGATGCCTCAGGCTGTAGTTGGAGAATGCACTAGAGGGGTAGCTACAGTAGAGTAGGGAGCTGGGTTGATTGGCAGCTATCACAGTATCAAGGCACTGATGGTGGTGGCAGTGGAGAGGAAAAGAAGTACATGAATTAGAAAGATATGTAGTAGGTATGTAGAGGATGAGAGAAAGGGACAATGAGTCAAAGATGACTCTTAAGTTTTAGGTTTGGAAGTGGGGAAAATGTAGTCTAGCTGGATTCCCAGGAAGAAGAGGAAATGAGTTTGGCAACCAGACAACCAGGCTCTGCCATAGGAAGCCACAGAAGTAGATAAGATCTTTTGGCAATCTGGGGCTTGTACCTATTCATTCACCCCCATTTCAGTTGCCTGTACAGCCACAGGGCATACAGAAGTGAAGATGAGCCGCTCCTTCCCTTCCTAGGACTCATGTTCTTGGAGACCAACAGGAGAGGCTAGACCCCAAACCATATTGGTTCCTCCTGCAAGTTGAGCAAATCTTCAGGGTAAAATGATTCTGCAGTGGTTAGTTGTGTTGGCTCTGACACTGGTCATGCCTGCCCCTTCTCTGAGACTAGCTGGCATTCACCCTCACTTCACTTTCCTTCCTCTTGACAAGCATTTATTGAGCTTGTTGTTTTGGGTAAAATGTTCCAATATTAATTTGTTTATTGTCTGTCTCTCCCACTAGAATATAAATTTGATTAGTAGGATCTGTGTCTTATCTTGCTCACCACTGTATCTTCAGCACCCAGAACAATGCCTAGCACATAATAGGAGTTCTGGAAATAATTTTCAAATCAATGGATGGCTGGATGTAGGTCATCTGGGAGCTCACAGTCATAACATGTGTGGTCAGCACTATGAAAGTGGAAGAATGGGGTGCTATGGGGGTAGGGTATGGCACAGTGACTTAATCTGGTTCAAGAGGTCAGGGAAGTCTTCCTGAGGAAGAGATTTTTTTTGCACTTACACTTATAGGGTAGGTAGGTGACATGCAGATGGACGAGCATGTGCAAAGGCCTGGCATCAAACGAGCTTAGTGCATGGAGGAACAAAGGAAGTTCAGGATGGCTGGAGCCTAGAGGTGGGGAACGAGTGGTGCAAAGTGAGACAGAAAGGGCAGGTGGGAAACAGACTGCATACAGGCTTTCAGGGATCTTCTCGGCCTCTGTGTTTTGTCCTGAGGGTGCATCACTCAACAGCTTCTTTGACATGCAGCTATTATATTTCAGGTCATTGCTCAAAGAGTACAATTTTTTACTTTATTAGTTATTCCCACCTCCCTGGCTTAATTAATGTTTGAATTGGGGTCAGAATTAATTCTCTTATCTGCCTGGCCCTACTTATTTAGAAACCTGTTTTCCTTTTTAGCAAAACAGGCACTGAGATTCCTCCTTTTTAGAAAATGGGCAGGGAAATGGACTGCTGCCTCAGCATACTCGGTGCTTTGACATAAAGCCTCACTTAATTATCACAACAACTCTGGAAGGTTGCCATTATTATCTCCATTTTATATCTGAGGAAATTGAGTGCTAAAAGAAATGAGAATCTGAAGTACGTTTCAAGTGAAGTACATCTTTCTAGACTAAAGATTTTGAGGAAAACTCTAGTCTATACTGGAAAAATAACTCTGGACTGCTCTCAATATCTTGTAATTAAAATACAGACATCACACATAGAAATGGCATGAGACCTTGTCTTATACTATTCTGCTTTTCTACTGTGAAACAACCTGCTGCAGCAAATCTTCAATGTGAAAAATGTCTATTTCCAAAGAAGAAATCAAGTGGTGGTTACTTTACAAAAGCATGTGTTATTTCATCATCAGATCTCTTCTAGCATTTTGTACTCTTGGTGTATTTGAGATGAGTCTCTTTTTTCATCCTTGACCATAACCTCAAGATTTTATTGTCATAATAAAACAAGACAAGGCTTAGAACTGTATCACTTGGCCCTTTCTCTTCTTGTTTCCTTCCATTTCAAAGTATTTGCAATAAATAATAGCCAACGTTCTCTTAGATCTACAGTTGGGCTCAATGCGTTCAAACCTCAGCACCCTCTTCTTTGCAGTTTTAGCCTTCTTCCAGAAAATCGCTTAGTCTGCTTCCTGTCATGCCACTTTCCCTGGGCTTAGAGAGAGTCCTTGCCTTGTACTGTGCCACTTTGTGGGGCTGGTGCTTGCCACACTTTTTCCAAAATTCCAGCGGGTTTTAGGAACATTCACCATGTCTGCAGGAGTGATATAAGCATGAAAAGGAGTCTCTTTTTATTCTTTGATTTATATCTAATCAATTTATTACATAAAGTTGATGGCCAAGTAAATAAGCGATGCTTTGAAAATATTAACAAGTTGGGTGAACAGCCTAAGATGTCTTAAACTGGTAACAAGGCACCTTTCCATTTCTCAAACTGGCTGTGGATAGAGAGGTATATACTAATACTTTACACTCAGGCCCCTTCAACTGAATTATATGAAATGATACTGTCTGATGCCCAGCGAAACCCAAGGGCAGTGGCAAAGAGATAAGATTTTCTTTTGCAATGACTCGTCTTTTATCAGATGCTCAATGATTTTCCTAAGCTAGATTTGGCAGCCCCTACCCTTTCAAGACTTTTTCACCTGTGGAAAGTTACTGGGAACACAGAAAAGGACTCAATATACTCCCTAACACACCCAAACCTTTCTCATCCGTCCCACAGCCACTCATAGAACATGAGAACTGGCAGAGCATGCAGAGTTTGACAACAGAACTGCAAAGGAGTCAATAGTTAGATGAGTCAGGTTAGACGAGCAGCTAGTCACAAAGTGTTCATCGAGGACTTCCAGGATGCTCAGCACAGCATTCCAGAAGGGTGAAAGGTGGTTCCTGCCCTCAAGGGACTCACAGTCTACTAGAGGAGACAGGCAAGGGAACTAGAGTTTCAGTGGCTTGAGAAGTTGGCTCACAGAGATATGAACTGAAGAGTGAGGGGAGCACAGGATCGTCAGTAAAGTTTACTGGGTACTCAGCACTGAGTGGGGGCGTCTGGTTAGTACATGTGCTGGCAGTTTAGATATTGGCCCAATCTCTCTGCTCCTTTAACCCCCTTCCTTTCATTCATCCCACCAACACATATAAATTGCTGACCATGTGACAAATAGCAGAGATAAAGCAACAAACAAATAGACAGAGTATCCACACTTAGTCCAGTAGAGGAGACAGCCAACTAGTAAGTAATCACATATACCCACAAAAATTCATAGATTATCTCTGAAAGGATATATAAGTGGTAATAGTGTTTGCCTCTGGGAAGGAAAACTGAGAATTTGGGGGGTCAGGAGCAGGAAGATAATTTTGTTTTCCTGGTATGCCATTTTTACTGTTTGTACTTTATTACTTTTTAAAATGTGAATTACTTTTTTTAAAAAAGTGAAGTAAGTTTAAAAAAGAATCACAAATAAATAACTATTAAAAACTGTGATAAATGCCGTGAAGGAAAAGTATGAAGTGCTCTGAGAGAGGATAACAGGAGTAACTACTTTATTTTTATTATTTATTTATTTATTTATTTTTTAAAGATATATTTATTTATTTACTTTTATCCATTCTTAACTCTCCTGGGGGCCTACATGCCTTCTATATATATATATAT
>JAQZBX010018776.1:0-26826 GCA_029593785.1 Cabassous unicinctus | reverse complement strand
TGAGAAAAGTCAGCCTGGCAGGGACATGAGTGTTTATAACATTCCACCAGGGATCTGGAGGTGGCTTGGCTCTATTCACTTTGTAAAAAATTTATCTTTCTATATATTTAAGATATATACACTTTATTGTATATATGTTTTATACCTTGATTAAAAATTTATTGAAGGGGAGTGGGAATAGCTCAGTGGTTGAGCGCCTGCTTCCTGTGTACGAGGTCCTACATTCAATCCCCAGTTCCTCCTTAAAAAAAAATTTTTTTTTCTGAAAATTTTCACTTTACTTTAAAAATAGCACTTTTGATTTCATATATCAGAATGAAAAGTGTTTGCTTTTTTTGTTAGACTTTAAATTCTTTATTGCTTTGTATTTCTACCCACAAAATTTTCTTCTTTTTGTTCCCTTCTGAGGATTAATATTCTAGGCCCTCCATGATAGGAGAATTCACAGTGAGGCATGAATTGAAAGTTAATCAGAAGGACAGATTGCTGTAGCCCATTGCAGTTGGGCCACCATATTGAGACTGTTGATATTATTAGAAATGAGGGAGGTGTGTCTTAAGTTGTTATGTGTAAATTTGTGCAGAGACTGAAGCTTGCTCAAGAGTTGTTTATGGCAACCCAAATAGGCAAATTTAAAAATACATACTTCTAACACTTCTAACTAACATTTGTGGAGGAAAAAAAGCAACAAAAACATTTTGGTGCCTTTTATAACTGATGATAACATTCATAAAGTATTATAATTTTGTGTGGCACTTAATGATGCAAGAATAGATGAGTTCATTTCCCAGAATCTTATATAACTTAAGTTCTGTGTGCTAATAGCAGAAGACTTACTAAGACATTGGTTTGAACAACAACAGAAGCTACTAAAGTACCTTATTACTTTTGGTGGCAGAATTAAAAAAAAAAAAAAAAATCCAGCAGTGCACCCCCTCCTTCATTCATTCAAGACAGTTATTTTTTTCTGATATATTACGTACCATGAAAAAAGGTACTTAATATTGACTACCCTATTTGCAGTACAGCTGGTCAAAGTGCGGAGGTTTTTGTATAGCACAGTTGTAGGCCTGCTGTGAATGTTCCATATTGTCTTTTACAAATGGCCTGTTTCGACCTCTTCTTTGTGTTCCCCAAAGCTTATTTTATGTTTAAAATTCAATATACCTCATCAAGTGTGTAGAGACACTTTGGTGTAGGTCTTAGCAGTTAATAGAGCTGTACACATTTTGGTTCTTATTACCTTGGACAGTCTTAAATCTGAGATTATCGGATCACATGCAAAGAAGTAGAAATTTTTGTTTTTCATCACAAGACGACATACAGTTTGGCTAAAAATGAACTTTATCAAGAAATTCCCGAGTCTTAGAGATGCTATTTTCATTTTTTGTTGTCTCATTTCAACTTTGGCAACTTTCTAGGTCTTTGTTGAAATGTCTTTGAGAAGAGAGTTAGCTCCTAATTTGAAATACATTACCACCATCAAATGACTGATTTCCCAGTTTGTGGAAAACTCAAGGAATTTATGAAATTTGTCTAGAGGGAAAGAAGACTGGTTTCTATTTAGAAGCAGAAACCGCAATGCTAGTAAATGTAATAGCACATGGGAAAAAGCAAGGCTGATGTTCCTATGAAACAGCAAGAGCTTGTTAATACCTTGCATTGGCGGAGCTTGGAACAATTAGCCTTTTTGACCCCATCTTTTCCCCTACAATTTCGGCAAGTCACCAAGCCTCTTGTCTTTCTTGACAATCTGGCCACTTTTTTTCTGTCTCTACTGCTTCTTTCCATTTCTATCTCTCAGTATAGGCAGCCATCATCTCCTCCATTTTATTACCACTGAGTATTTCTGAGTCTTCTGCCTCTAGAAATGTCCTTCTCCCAATCACTTAATCCAGACTGCAGCTAAATCTTCCAAATGGCACTCTGTTGCTTTTAAAATACCTTAATGGATCCCCACTGCCCCAGGTAAGTCCAAACTAATTTACAGTGTCCTACATGTTTGATTTGTCCCTGCTTATTGTACTTTCTCTTATCTCCTAAATTAACTCATGTCCTTCCAGTTCAGCCTACTCAGTACTTTGTGCTAAAGCCTTCTCTGACCAACTCAACTTATATTAGATGTGTCTCCATAGCAACATTGGAGCTAGCATTGCAGTTATCTTATAGCATCTGTGCTTGTTTATTTGTGTGTAGCTCCTGTTAAACTGAAGCTCTATAAGGACAGGGATGTTGACAGTCTTGTTCACCTAGCAGTGGCATATAGCAGGTGATCAGTAAATTATTTGTTGGGTAAATAGGGGCATGGCCATTTAGAGAGGTCATAGTAGCTCTCCCTCCTTTAGAGAACCTTTCTTAACTCTTCAGATGTCTACAGCAAAAGGACCCTTGTTCAACAGAGCTTCAAGTGGTATTGTAGAGAAAGCAGCATCATGGACCAAACTTCTCAGCATTAAACACACTGTTATAGCTACTGTTTTTACAAGGGCCCTGCTGTCCCCATGTTTCCTTTTAGCTGCTTTTCTCTATAGCTAAACTTGAAAGAGCTGCTGATAGTCCCCCTATTTTGCCTTCCTGCTTCCATTCTCTTATGAACGCAGTTAGGTATTTGTCCTCCTACTCCACTAAAATTTGTCATGATCAGCAGACCACCACGGATACTCAATTCTCAGTTCTCATCTTATTCAACCTATTCATATTTCTTGACAGCAGCAGATCACTCCCTCCTTGAAACGCTTCTCTTAGCCTAAGGGCATCCACTCTCTTAGTTCTCTGAATACCTCCTTGGCCATTGCCCCAACCTCCAGGTACTGGAGTTGTGTGGACCCAGTCCTCCCACTTCTCTTCTGTTCTTCATTATGCGTTCACTCTCCAGGTGACCTCACCCGGACCCAGGCCTTTAACACTGTCTCTACTCTTGAGACTCACTCATACTGAACATTTCTAGGCTCAGCCTCTTTGTTGAACTTGAGATTCTTATGAAACTCCCTATTTAATGTTTTCTCTTTGTATCTATTAGGTACCTCAGACTTCAGCACATCCAAAGTAAATTTTTGATTACAGTCCCCAGTACCCCCCTCCCCTGCATCCCAATCCTGCATGTCCCACAGTCTTCTACAGTTTAATAAATAGGATTAATGCAGTTGCCATGAAATCCTCCTTGCCTCTTCATTTCCTGTTACCACAGCCAATCAACAAGCACATCTTTACAGCCTGATCCTCAGAATACATCCAGAATCTGACTGCTTCCCACTGCTTCCACCACTGCTACACAAGTCATCATATCCTTCTGGAAGATGTAGTAGGTTTCTATCTTGTTGTCCTTCTTCCACTCTTGTCCACCTTGAGCTATCTTTTCCGCATCCTGTGTGAACTCACCCCTGGCTGCCTCTCTTGATTTCATCTTCTGCTCTCCCTGCTTCCCCCACCCCAGCCTTACTGGCTTCCTTGCTGTTCTTGAATTTTGGCTTCTTTTGCTGTTCTTAACTCAGTTCTTTTGCACTTGCTGTCTCCTCTGTCCATAGGGCTTCCCTCTCCCAGGTATTTGCATGGGTCACTTGCTTTAGGTCTCTCTTTAGCTGTCACCCTACCAGCCAGGCCTTCCCTTACCATCTCTCTACCATTTACCTCAGGTTGGGCTAGACTGGATTTCTCCTGGGCATAAAGACTCAGAAGTGGCTGGATTTCTGTTTCCTTTGCTGAGTTACTCCTAAATTCTTAATAATTTGATTAGGCTTAGAACAGATAATCTCTGAAGTTCCTTTTATTTGGGAAAAAAAAATCTGATTACATGATTCTAGAAAATGTTCTATCTTTTAAATATATTGTTTTGGTCAGGAAGGAGGGAGAGGATCATTCAAGACAGATTGCTAAGAATCTAATAAACTTGTCATGTTTAGCAGTTTCCTTGTTTCGTTTTGGAATCATGAGAAATTGAAATGCTCAACTAGTCTCAAATTCAGTGTCAGTTACTCCAACACAGTTTTAAGCACAATGAATTCTGTAAACAGATGTGTTTTTTATATGAGAGGGTAAACACAGGAAGGAATCTAAGCTCCACGTGGACATTCTTGTCTGTTTTGTTCATGAAGGTGTCCTCACTCTTCACAGTGTTGTGTGGTATGTAGTACGTGCCCTGTAAATATTTGTTGCATGAAAGAATGACCAAAATGGATTCTTATCAAATGCAACTTTGTAAGAAAGAAAGTAAAAACTATTCATGGTTAATCATAATCTTTCTTATACATTTTAGGTGATGAGAGAAATAATTTGAATAATAAGAATTGATCACCAAGTGGCTAGTTTTTGCCCTTACTTTCATGCTTCTGCTTTCCTTTGCTTTATATTCTAGGTCCTAAAGATGAGGAAGAGAAGCCTTCAGCTTCAGCTATTGAACAGACAGCCATTCTTCAGGAGGTGGCTCGTCAGGTTGTGCTTCCAGAACTAGTAATCTCTCCCCCTGCCTGTGAGCCACAAACAGAACCAGACTTAAAAGTAGAAGCAGCACCTTGTGAGGTGAATGATTTGGAAGAAGAGGAGGAAGAAGAAGAAGATGAAGATGATGAATTGGAAGAAGAGGGGGAGGAAGAAACCGACATGCCAAATGAAAGTTCTGTGCAAGAGCCAGAAATACGGTGTGATGAGAAGCTAGAAGATTTATTAGAAGAACCAAAAAATATTTCAAAAGAAAATCTTGAAGACTCTCCTGAGGTAACATCTGTTATCAAAATTCCTAAAATGAAAGAAGAACCCAATGGTGATGTATTTGAAACGTTTATGTTTCCTTGTCAGCATTGTGAAAGGAAGTTTACAACCAAACAGGGGCTTGAACGTCACATGCATATCCATATATCTACAGTCAATCATGCTTTCAAATGCAAGTACTGTGGGAAAGCATTTGGCACACAGATCAACAGGAGGAGGCATGAGCGTCGCCATGAAGCAGGGTTAAAGCGAAAACCCAGCCTAACACTACAGCTGTCAGAAGACCTAGCTGATGGTAAAGTATCTGGAGATAATTTCACTCCAAAAGATGACTCGAATCCTCCCAATCTTGGGCAAGACTGTCTGATCTTGAATTCAGAGAAAGCTTCCCAAGAAACAGTAAATTCTTCTGTTGTAGAAGAGAATGGGGAAGTTAAAGAACTTCATCCATGCAAATATTGTAAAAAGGTTTTTGGAACTCATACTAATATGAGACGGCATCAGCGTAGAGTTCATGAACGTCATCTGATTCCCAAAGGTGTGCGGCGAAAAGGAGGTCTTCTTGAAGAGCCACAACCTCCAGCAGAGCAGGCCCAGTCCGCCCAGAATGTCTATGTACCAAGCACAGAACCAGAGGAGGAAGGGGAGGCAGATGACGTATACATCATGGATATTTCTAGCAATATCTCTGAAAACTTAAATTACTATATTGATGGTAAAATTCAGACTAACAACAGCACTAGTAATTGTGATGTGATTGAGATGGAATCTAATCCAGCAGACCTGTATGGTATAAATTGTCTACTTACCCCTGTTACAGTGGAAATTACTCAAAATATAAAGACCACACAGGCTCCTATAACAGATGATCTTCCTAAGGAGCCTTCCAGCAGTACAAACAGTGAGTCCAAGAAACGGAGAACTACTAGTCCTCCTCTGTTACCCAAAATTAAAGCTGAAACAGATTCTGATCCTGTAGCACCCTCGTGTTCCTTAAGCCTGCCTCTTAGCATATCAGCTACAGAGGCAGTGACTTTTCATAAAGAGAAAAGTGTTTACTTGTCATCAAAGCTCAAACAACTTCTTCAAACCCAGGATAAACTCCCTCCTCCAGCAGGCATTTCAGCCCCTGAAATACCTAAATTAGGTCCTCCTCCTGTGTCCGCCCCTGCATCAATGTTACCTGTGACCTCTAGTAGGTTTAAGCGGCGGACCAGCTCTCCTCCCAGTTCTCCACAACACAGTCCTGCTCTTCGAGACTTTGGAAAGCAAAGTGATGGTAAAGCGGTGTGGACTGATGCAGTTCTAAGTTCCAAAAAACCCAAATTAGAAAGTCACAGCAACTCACCAGTTTGGAGTTTGTCTGGGAGAGATGAGAGGGAAACTTCTGTGAGCCCTCCATGCTTTGATGAATATAAAATAACCAAGGAGTGGGCAGTCAGTTCTACTTTTAGTAATGTATGCAACCAACAGCCACTGGATTTATCCAGTGGTGTAAAACAGAAGGCTGAGGGTATGGGCAAGACTCAGGTCCATTGGGAGTCGGTATTAGACCTCAGTGTGCATAAAAAGCCCTGTAGTGACTCTGAAGGCAAGGAATTCAAAGAAAATCATTCAGTGCAGCTAACCTGTAGTGCTATTAAGAAAAAGAAACCAACCACCTGCATGCTTCAGAAAGTTCTTCTCAATGAATACAATGGCATAGATTTACCTGTAGAAAATACTACAGATGTGACTAGAAGCCCAAGTCCTTGTAAATCTCTAGATCCCCAACCAGATCCTGACCTTGGTCCTGACTCTAGTTTAAAGGCCTCAGCTGTTGAGTCCCCACGTGATGTTTCCCCCCCATCACCTGCCCTGCAGGCACCTTCCGTTTCTTCTGGTCAGCTGCCTCCTCTCTTGATCCCAACAAATTCCTCTTCCCCTCCACCCTGTCCTCCTGTTCTAACTGTTGCCACACCACCTCCTCCACTCCTTGCCACTATTCCTTTACCTCTTCCAGCCTCCTCTTCTGAAGCATCTCCTCATCGATGTCCTTCCCCACTCTCAAATGCTGCTGCACAGTCTCCGCTTCCAGTCCTTTCCCCTACCGTGTCTCCCTCTCCATCTCCCATTCCTTCTGTTGAACCTCATATGTCTGCGGCTTCACCTGGGCCTCCAACACTTTCTTCCTCATCATCTTCCTCTTCGTTCTCTTCTTCATCCTCCTCCTCTTCGCCTTCGCCACCTCCTCTCTCAGCGGTATCATCTGTTGTTTCCTCTGGTGATAATCTGGAAGCTTCTCTCCCCATAATATCTTTCAAACAGGAGGAATTAGAGAATGAAGATATGAAACCCAGGGAAGAGACCCAGTCTTCAGTTGAAAAGAATATCGTTCAGGAAACATTCAACAAAAATTTTGTTTGCAATGTCTGTGAATCACCTTTTCTTTCCATTAAAGATCTAACCAAACATTTATCTATTCATGCTGAAGAATGGCCCTTCAAATGTGAATTTTGTGTGCAGCTGTTTAAGGATAAAACTGATTTGTCAGAACATCGCTTTCTGCTTCATGGAGTTGGGAATATCTTTGTGTGTTCAGTTTGTAAAAAAGAATTTGCGTTTTTGTGCAATTTGCAGCAGCACCAGCGTGATCTCCACCCGGATGAGGTATGCACACACCAGGAGTTTGAAAGTGGGACCCTCAGGCCCCAGAACTTCACAGATCCCAGCAAGGCCCATGTAGAGCATATGCAGAGTTTGCCAGCAGATTCTTTAGAAATGTCTAAAGAAGAGGAGCAGTTAAATGATTCCTCTGAAGAACTCTATACGACCATCAAAATAATGGCTTCTGGAATAAAGACAAAAGATCCAGATGTTCGATTGGGCCTCAATCAGCATTACCCAAGCTTTAAACCACCTCCATTTCAGTACCATCACCGAAACCCCATGGGTATTGGGGTGACAGCCACAAATTTCACCACACACAATATCCCACAGACTTTTACTACTGCCATTCGCTGCACAAAGTGTGGAAAAGGTGTTGACAACATGCCTGAACTACACAAACATATCCTGGCATGTGCTTCTGCTAGTGACAAGAAGAGGTACACCCCTAAGAAAAATCCAGTACCTTTGAAACAAACTGTACAACCCAAAAATGGTGTGGTGATTTTAGATAACTCTGGGAAAAATGCCTTCAGACGAATGGGACAACCCAAAAGACTGAACTTTAGTGTTGAGCTCAGCAAAATGTCATCTAATAAGCTCAAATTAAATGCATTGAAGAAAAAAAATCAGCTTGTACAGAAAGCAATCCTTCAAAAAAACAAATCTGCAAAGCAGAAGGCAGACTTAAAAAATGCTTCTGAATCATCCTCTCACATCTGCCCTTACTGTAATAGAGAGTTCACTTACATTGGAAGCCTGAATAAACATGCCACTTTCAGCTGTCCCAAAAAGCCTCTTTCTCCTTGCAAAAAAAAGGTTTCCTGTTCCTCCAAGAAAGGTGGACACTCATCACCTGCCAGTAGTGACAAAAACAATAACAGCAACCACCGCAGACGGACAGCAGATGCAGAGATTAAAATGCAAAGCATGCAGACTCCTTTGGGCAAGACCAGAGCTCGCAGCTCAGGCCCCGCACAAGTCCCTCTGCCCTCCTCCTCCTTCAGGTCCAAGCAGAATGTCAAATTTACATCTTCGGTTAAGTCCAAAAAACCAAGCTCCTCCTCTTTAAGGAACTCCAGCCCAATAAGAATGGCCAAAATAACTCATGTGGAGGGGAAAAAACCCAAAGCCGTGGCCAAGAATCATTCTGCTCAGCTCTCGAGCAAAACGTCCCGGAACTTACACATGAGAGTGCAGAAAAGTAAAGCTGTTTTACAGAGCAAATCCACTTTGGCGAGTAAGAAAAGAACAGAGCGGTTCAATATGAAATCACGAGAACGGAGTGGAGGGCCTATCACCCGGAGCTTACAGCTGGCAGCTGCTGCGGACACGAGTGAAAGCAGGCGAGAGGACAGCAGTGCCAAGCAGGAGCTGAAGGACTTCAGGTAAGCCTGTCTTACAGGGCCAGAGTAGTTCACAGCTCAGGGGCTAGGGTGGGAGGGTGGTGAAAGAAACAGTGCACTTGCCCGTGGTTATTTTTTTATTTCCGTTTCCTTTTTTCCGTAAAATTTTGACATCAGTAATTAAAGGACATAGCAATTGCTAAAATTGTAGGCATTAGGGTGGCTTACTGCTTTGGCTGCTGTAGCAATGAGAAAATTGCTCTTCTTTCAGACTTAGGACTCACTGAATGGTACCATTTATTGAACAGGGCCAGTTGTGAACTGAATCTAAAACCAGGGAAAATCTCTCAGAAGTGCCCTAACCGAAGAGCTGAAATTGTCTCAGACTTCCCTCATGTGTTGGGTACTATCTCAGTGTCATCTGTATTATATCCAGGTCATATATGTTTTCTCTGTTATGATGGATCACTGAGTTCATGAGAAACCACAGTGCAACCTTGTTTAAGATTCTAGTGACATCATAAGCATAATTACAGTAGCCATGACAGTGCTTTTACCAGTCATGCTTTCTTTCATTGCCAGTGTTTTAATTTAGAAAATCTGCTTCATCGATTAAAAACAAAACAAACACCACATTCCTTTAAAAGTGCCTTAAATTATTCACCTCATCTCCAGCATAGGATAATAAACAAGCCAGCTTCCATAGGGAAGAAGAGCAGGTGAGAGGAGAACCCTGCAGTGCAGGTGGTTCTCCTCAGGCACATGTGGTCCTTGGCCAGTGCCTTTGTTTCCCCAGTAAGGACATAAGAATTAATCTTAGTTTTGAGGTGATATTACTGCTTCATTCTATGTTCTCCTTATATTGAGAACTGTTCTTAAATCGGTTACATTAATTTCTCAAACTTCCTAAGTCAGTTTACTTATATAACCTGAATTATAATGTATATTTTTAGTCTTCCTTTTATTTCCTGAATGCCTACAGATGAACCCATCTCGTGAAATTATTCACCACCAGATAGAATTTCTGTAAAATACTTTTAAATCTTGCCTTTTCAAAGTGTGCTGCTTGACTTGAGGCTTTCATGGCTATACATTTCATTAGAAGTCTTTGTTGTTCTAAGCGAATCAGGATTAGGGCTAACTGGCCAGCAGTCATCTTGGGGAGGTCATGAGTGCTCAGGGCCTGCTGTCACTAATTGATAAGGGCGAGTTCTTGGTTCTAGTGTGTGCCTTACGTCATGGCTGCTGAAAAAAAGATGTGGAGAACAATCATTAGCCAAGACTGATTTGAATAATATATGGTAGGTAGAAAAGAATCAGGGTTAAAAAACCAAAACTGCTACTTCATAAATGTACTAAAGATGTAGTTGCTAGAGATCCTATTTAGAATCTGGTCTCTGGCTATGGCGCATACATATAGAGCGCCTGGGAGGTTCGCCCACGTGAGAATAAACACCTGGTTACCAGTGTGAGAACTGCCTTTAAGCAGTTGAACTGTGTACCTGTGTGTACTCAGTCTGTGTTCTGGAGGTTGGGCAACAAGACAATATTTAGTTGAATCCTCTTCAAGTTGCTTATTATGTCTTAAAAGATTAGAATATTCCATAATTTCACAGACTGTATTAAAAAGCATCTTCCAAGTCATTGATGCTTTTGAATGTACTATTCATACCTCTTTTTATCTCTGATTCAATCTAAAAGCAATCACTTATTTTGTACTGGCTCCCATTTGTTCAGTTCAAGGGTAAAGTTGATAGGAAAACTTAAGTACTGTGAAGAAAAGCTGTCCTAGTAACTGCAAATTATGAATTTCATTCATTTAGACTTGTACTCATTACTGGCCTTTTGAAGAACTCTTAAAACTGCAAAGGACCAAAGGAGCCTAATAAAATTGTCTCTCTATTCTTTGCCCTACTTAATTATAATTATTTTTGCTTTGTTTGATAATTAATAGAGAGTTGCATTGCTGGAGTGAAATTTGGCCTAAGGAGAAACAGGAAAGAATCAGATAGTAGTGTTCTCACTGTAGGTGAGAGCCATAGGCCTCCAGGCATCTGACACTCCTCTGGGGGTGTCACTGGAACTGTGCTTTGAACATATCTGCAGGAGGAGTGAAACCTAACAAATGGCCATAAACTTTTGAAGTGTTTATGGGAATTAAAAAAACAAATTTTCAGTAGGAAATCATATTTTGATTATCTGGACATAGAGTGGACATTTCTTTCAAAGCATTTGTTTTGGTCTTCTTAGTACCTCTTAGTGAATTTAGTACAAAATTGGGATTCCTTAACTGGGGCCTAGGGAAGATGGCGGCTGTCATCAGTGTCTAACCCCAGGGCAGTTACAAAGTAGGGTTCTTCCTGGGTGCTTATTTGTTGAACTACATTGATAAGGAGTTGTTTTAAATACAGTCGTCTTCCTTTTTCAGTATGTTCTACTTCAAAATGTTGTTTAGGGATGATTTTATTCGTGACAAAAGGCCTCTGTTGCATGTTTAGAAATACTTTCCCCTCTTAAGTTTTCAGCAGTTTCGCTTTACTTACTCTTAACCCCATTGCATACTCAAGGACTCATCACAGAACCGGCAGTGCATCCTTGTCCATAACAAGCTACGACCAAGAGCTAGTCCCTAGCACCTCAGGCTTTTTACATTTGAATGCCAGCATAGTTTTTCCAGGATGTGCTTATAATTAGCTATGTGAATGCAGTCAGACTTCTGTGTAACACCAAGGGCTCAGCAGAATTTGTTAGTTGGTCATTTCCTATAACATAGCCATTGTGCTAGTCAGGATATAAAAATGACATGTACTCCATCCAGTCTTAGGACAAAGCAGCAGAAGAAATTAGGCACACCAGCCATCAGATTCTCCCCTCCTGGCCCTTAACGCTGTGAAACCTTCACAGGTAGTGAGCGGTGGTATATTTAGATCCGTGCTGAGGGCTCATTTCTGTGTACTCTAGCGGAAGAAGACACAGAGTAAAGGAAAGAGGTGCATTCTCTGCTCACCTCTTCTCTGTCTTTGTCTTCATAAATCCCACGGTGTTTATAAATTCTTCAATGCTGCTTTTAAGAGTAACTGTTGTGTGTGTGTGTTTGTTTTTTTAAAATACTGGGTCTGCATTGTAGCCAGTCAAGAAAACTTAGAGATAGGGAAGCAAAATGAAATTCCACACCAAGTTTTTCCATTTGCCATGAGATGATTCAAAAAAATAAAATGATGCTCATTTCCCGTGTCTGTTACTCCATTCCAAAATCAACCTCCTTGTAGCCCCTTCTAGTGCCTCTTGTGAGTGAGATACCTAAGTCCCTACATAACTTGAGTGTCATTTATGTCACCATCTTAATAACATTTGTCTTACGGTCTGCTCACCTTTTTCTTTAACATAGTCAATTCATATAAGGTTATATTATGTTGTCATTTATCTTCAGTTTTCTTGTTTTCTAGGAACTTCCTGTAGAAAAGCCCCCCAAACAAAACAAACCTTAATTGACTAAATAAAGATATTTGCATGCTCAACTTAGGATAAGCACTACGGCAAAGGATACGAAATCTACCAAGCTTGCAAGACCAGTTGAAGCTGACTCAAAAACCATTACAACTGATTGCCGCAGGCTTCTTGTTACCCTGGTTAGAGTCAGGCATCTGTGTCTACGGTGGTGCTCAACATGTGGGCTGGGCTCCCCGGTGATTGAGACCCAGAGAGGAGGGCGCTATAAAACGGGCCGGCCGCACTGGCTCGTCGTCATTGGACTGTATCTCAGATCTGAGTGTGGCCCTTGTTTCTGGCACATAGCAGAGAAAAGGATGATTTGAACTTAACCTTGCAAAGCAAGCTCCCTGTTTTATCAGTAGTTTGTTGTAGATTCCAGGGATGACAAATTCTGATGCACTCATTTTAAAAATGTTCGGGGTCACACACCAGCTCTTGATGCCTTTCTTTTAAATGAATTATAGACAGAGAGAGAGGCATTTAGCTTATCTCTTGCCCTGTTTTTTTTTTTGTTTGTTTGTTTTTTTATCACAAGCAGATTGCCAGCATAATGGAGAGGAAACCAGGATGGACTTGAACTCTTTTTATGCCTTTTCTAGTGTCATGTTTATATATCCAAATGGAGATTATCCTCTCAGATTATTATCTGGCACTAATTTATAACTATTATATTATCAGATACTATGTAGCAATATATCTCATGAACAGGATGAATCACAGGCCTGTATAGATGTATGTCTACACATAAATAGAAATGAACTTACATACCAGGTTTTACACTTCTGTCTCTATTAATAGAGAGTAAAAACCGCAAATTGGCCTTTTCTTAAGCATATAAGTATCATTTCCCCATGCATTTATGTGCCCCGCCAAATTAATGACTGAGTTGGTGGAAAACATGTAGGTTTTATTCATTTCGTTTTTTGTTCGCAACTTTAAAAGTAATCTACCTCTTAAAATTTGTAGTTTAATACTTGTTTGGTGAATTTGTGCCACTTTAACCCTTTCACTATCATTCCCATTTTGTTACATTTCTGTTATGGGGACTTTATGTTGAAATATTGTATAAAGCCTTTGTAGCAGTTTAAAAATAAAATATTTAAAATTATTTAAATTGTTTTGGACGCTTCAATTGTATTATATGTGATTTACATTTTACATAAAAATCTTTTTGTTTTGTTTGAGTTGTTAATCTGGAGAGTGTTCCTGTATTGAAGTTTGCTGTTAGTTAATGTTTCTTGTTGGAGAGTGATATTAAAGACTATTCTAATGAAAACATTAAAATTTACAATTTGACATACAAAAGAGGTTGTCCGTTGATTTTAACCAATGTAGCCTTGAGAGAGAGAAAGTATAGACAAGTTGAGTGGTGCTTACTATTTTTCCTCTCCCAGCATGAAATAAATCATTTGTCAGATGTATAAAAAAAGATTTTTTTTTATGCTGTTGCTAGCAAGAGCTTAATAAATGGGGGGATTACAGTGATAAATTTTATATCCTTGTAACCAATAAAAAAAAACTTTCTAAACACCTGTGAAAGGACTGCATTTTGTACATAATTGGGAGCCATTGAGGGCACAGGTATTGTGCTCTCCTCAGTGCAGAGCAGCAGGTCGGCCCAGGAGACCTCATGCCACTTGTTTTCTCTTTGGCATTAACAATATTTGTTCATTCAGATTGCTGTGTACTTTTGAGAGGGAGACATGCAGTCGACAGGGGTGCTCAGAAGTATCTTGTGAACTTTTGTAAGAGTGAAATAAAGAATTTCATGTATGGGAGTCTCACCTTCCTATGTGTGCTTGCTGACAGTTTGACTCTAGTTTGTGGATTGATTTTTATTTCTATGGATCCCCGAAGATCAAAACCAAGAAGTTGTAACATTTGTATTGAGTTGAACTATATGAAATTGCAGGGTTTTTTTAAAACATTAAAAAAGGTTGACTGTGAGTACATTCATATAGTCTGGTGTCATAGCACTTGTTCTAATGCTTGCTTTCTATGTCTGTCCTTCCTTCTGAGGGAAAGTTGGTGGTAAAAGTAAAGGTATAATCAACCTCCCTTGACTGACTGTTCATATTTCTGGCTTATAATACTCCTAGACTAGAAAACGCCAGGAGGAGGGGGCGAGAAGTTGGTGGAGTTTCAGTAGTAGTTTTAAATGCTGTGCTGAAATGAGTACTGAGCATGCAACAGTGCCCTGTTGAGAAGTTTAGCACTGTGGAACTGATCTGGGGTTTCCTTCTCAACCCATCTGCTTGCCATTCATCCATCCCTCCATCCATTCGGTAAACAGTTCGTCTATCTAGCAAGTGCTGTCTGTCTCACAGACTGTGGTGGTTTAACCTTAGGCAAGTTATTTTGCAGTTTGCTTTCTCTTGTCTTTTGTAGTTTCCAGCCAGCAAAAAGAAGAGAGTAGTCTAGATGGTGTGAGTTCTCCTAGAATGACTCCCCCCCCCCCCCTCCACTGGCTGTGGATACTAACATTCTCGCTAGACTGAAATAGCAGGACAACGAGGTGTGTCTGGATCTCCACAGGGTCCCCAGTGCCCAGAAAAGTGCCTGCCACATACAAGGAAGAGATTTGTTGAATGAAGGAATCCCCATGTCGTTATGTCACTTCCATCTCCCCAGGAAAGACCAGCTGTATTTGCTTGTTAAACACTTTTTAAAAAAGTGAATAAAGCCTTATATCCCCCATCAGTATTGAAGCACCTCACAGTGTTTCAGATTATAAATTTCTCTGTAACCTGGCTATTTTAAATTAGTTGTTAAAAATACTTCCTAGCAAGATATTTTACAGAATCTGGCAAATTAATTTATCACACACCTACTATATATGCCAGACTGTGTTCCCAGTGTTTGGGATATATCAGTGAACAAAATGTACAAAACTGCAGGCCCCTGTGGAGCTTATATTTGTGTGGTAGATTCCCCCACCCCTGTCTTTTTGTGCTTCATATGAAAAATTTCACTTTTACAATTCCTGGAAGGCTAGGTGGTCAAGAAATGCTTCTAGCTTGATTGAGTGCTGACATCTAGATGACTGCAGACTTTTAATACTCAGTTTAAAATGACTACTAAAACTATAGCTTGCTTAACGCAGCTGATATTTTATTATATGGATTTTGATTTGATATTGAAACTGCTTTGAATAGATTGACTTATATCCATAAAAATTGTTAGGGTAATTTACCTTCAAAGTGGATTAGCATATAGGCTCGTGGCTCAGATGTAAAAGCCACATTTAAAGTTGTCCAAAGACAAGGCTCATATTTAAGGAAAATGGCTTGTAGTTCCTGCCAGTTTCCCCGGGCCCAGCAGCCTTGCGTCTTTACTCCCTGGTTGCCGTAACTGGCTGCTCCTTCAGGATCTGGTCTCTCCCTGGTAAAGCACATTGAGGGATAAGTTAAAGAGTGTTGGAAGTGTGGACTAGCCATTCTAAGTGAGGTGTGGGAAGGACAAGACAGCTGTGGTCAAACGTGAGTGAGTGGATGCTTGCTGGGTGCCATGTGCTGTGTCTAAAGAGACAAGGAGCTCCAGTCCCTGTCCTTCAGCACACTGGTCCTCAGACTTCCCCAAAATTACTGGTCCCAAAGCCCCACGACAAACCTTTTCAAGGAGACTCTGGGGGTGGGGCCTGGGTCATCTGCAGGCTGAAGTCCCCAGGTAATCCCAGTGCACATTTAAGAATTCCTCCATTTATATGGGAAGAATAATGTGCATTGTGCTGCTTTGAAGGAATGCGTGTGTCCTCTCATTTGTACCTATAAAGTAAGTACTATCATTCCCGTTTTTCCTAAGGCTGTGAGGTCGATTTCAAGGGTGGGGAATCAAGGGCTATTCTGCAGCCAGTTTTGACCCCAAGAGTATAGAAAGATGTGTGCTCTTTATGGAAAGAAGAGGTGATAATAGGCCCTGAGGGGTAAGAGGAAAAAGCCAACCTGTAGTGCAGCTTCTTTCTAGCACGGGTTTATCTCAGGGCCAGGATCCCCTGGCAGACCTCTGGTGCCTCGACCTCTTCCACAGGTTTGTCCCTCGAGGTCTGGTTGTCACCTGCCACCCTCAGTGGAATGGGCTGTGGGCGAGAGACCTGCCTGCTGCTTCTGCAAAGTCGCCACCCAAACCCATCTGCTGTTAAGGGCCTTAGTACACGTACTGCTGTGGGATGAAACCATTACAGAAACTAATGCCAGACCCTTGTGAATGGTGACGGCATGTTGTACATGAAATTCTTCTAGAAATGAAAGCATCCAGTAGACTGTCGCCCCAAAATAGATGTTAATCAGAACAAAATTTGAGGGGTGTGATATAGGGGGAAAAATTGAAAACTGCTCATTGGTCCCTGTCTTCTGGTCGATTGCCCCTGTCTCCCCAGCCCCACCACCGACACCCACTACTTGGCAGCCCACACGGGTCCACTTCTGCTCTGCCTGCCTCTGCTCTGCCTGCCTTAACTCCCACTTCCCTGGCCTCCCCACGCCGCCCCGTGCCTCTTTCTCTGGCAATTGTGTTGGGAATGATCTGATAAGCTTTTAGGGTAAACTTAGCTTACTGGGTGCTAGGTACTTTGTGAAACCCTTTTTAAACTTGACCATGACACAGGTGGTATGATTTACTGGTGGGGAAACATCTCAGGGTGAAGTGATTTTGTTCAAAAGTCTCACAGCTCTTAAGAGGCAAGTTGGGATTTGAACTCCTTACAAGCTACATTGTCCTGTCAATCATTCAAAGATTTTTTAAAGCTTCATTTCTTCTAAATGTCCAATAAAGGCCTTGATACTTTCTCTGTTAAGGGGTTTTCAGGCAGTAGTGAACAAGGACAGTTGTTACCTCGTGGGTAAGGAAATCTTCCAGGTGTACCAAGCCTGTTAAGTCAGGAGCCGCAACAGGAAGACTTGGATCTAGCTACATCCCTCTAGCTCAACTAGGAATATACCTCCACTGCACTGTGGACTTTTCAGATCAAACTCTATGGATCCATCTCATGAATCAACAAAAGCCTGACTTTTATAGAAATCAAGCCAAGTCTTAATAAGATCCTTTGATTTTGAAATGGTTCTAAGGAAGGCTCCTGGGGCTCATCGGGGGTGTTCTTCAGTAAGTAATTGAGAACCTTGACCTTTGGGCATTAACCCAAAAAGGTTGATCTAGGCTTGCCTTCCTACCTGCCTACCTGAACAAATTGACCATCACTTGCAAAACAAAAGGTTAAGTTTCTGCCAATGTTATTTTTAAAGTATAGGATTAGAGCCTACAGGGTGTATATAGGTTTTATTTACTGTCTGGATTAAGAATAAGGGTTGGAAAAAACCATCATGACTCTGCATTAAATTACTTGGAATGGCAAAAATTACATTGTGTAGTGAACCATTGAAAGGGGCTTGGAAATACTTTTATTAGAGTGAACTTGACAAGTTGTTTGGTTATAGGATTCATACTTACTGCTTCTGTTTTTTGCCTCACTTGTACCAGCTGGGTTCCTTTTCAACTGTATTTTTCTTCCTAACTTTTTTTTTTTTTTTAATAGAAAGTGATGTAAAATTCAGGCAGTGGTTCCAGAGAACATAAACATTTTACAGAAGTCAGTACTTAAATGTGCCTAGGTCCAACTAATAAATCACAGCAGGAAGCCATGCAAAGAATCCAAGTTTTTTTTGAACATTCCTTTGTAAGTATTAGCTGAGTTAAGCTACTGACTGAATCAGAACATATTTAAGAGTTTTTTCATATCAGTGTTTAGATGGAAGCCTATTGTATAATCTGTACTTCCACTTAGATTTCTACTTAAATCTTAGCATTCAGTTTAAATGATTAAAATTTAAATAGCAATCATTTTTGAAAGACCTGGAATTTGTTGCATAGGTAAGTTAATAACAGAAGGCTAGTTAGGCTATGTAAGTTTTTAACTTAAAAACAGAAATTCAATATAAATAATTGCATTTGTTTTAATATTTAATGCCAAAATATGACATTTTAATATTCTTTATTGGAATGAAGTTATTTAAAGCTCATATGGATTCAGTTTTCCTTGCAGTAACATTCTCCTCTCAATTTATTTTTATAATCACATCCAATCCTTGCCAACCCAGCTAGAGTTTAGGAACAGTCTCAGATGGCTTCTTCTATTTCCCAGCTATTAATGGACCTGCGAATTCAGGCACATTCTCCAGAAGTGATTCAGGCGGTCAGCCATTCAGGAAACATTTTCTGGAGTCAGTGTGATCATGGAGGTGTGCTGTAGCTCTGATGGACTCTGCCCTATGGCCAGAGAACAAGTGTGTGTTGGGCTTTTGAGGGGCCCTTGGAGTGTATCGCTGAGCTAGTGGTTGGCTGCGCCTGCGTGCCTGCCGCCATTGCCACCAGCCGAGGGGAAAGGCATTCCCTCATCTGCAGGTAAACAGCGTGAGAGATGGCAACAGGGCTGCGTGGTGGGCCCCTGAGCCGGGCTCTTCACAGAGTGAAACTGCCTAATCTGCTGTTCCCTTGAGTTTTAGAGGATTTTTTTTGGCACTTACCATAACTATTGTGCTGCTGAGGCCAGTGGTTTTGTTGCAGAGAGGTAGTGTAGCCTAGAGGGAATGAACTTCAGCTTTGAACTCCTGCAGAGCTGGGGTTTAATTCCCTGGGCACCTTCAACTGAGACAGCCTGCTGCCCAGGGCTGAGCCCCAGCCTCCCAACCCCCTCGTGTGGCTAGGAGTGTTAAAGGAAGAGGCACATGTTAGGGAGTATTCAGTGGACATGGCTGTGGTAGTGATGGCTTTGGTGTCAGGAGCTTGAATCCTCACAGTAGACCCATGGAGACACCGTGGGAGTGTTAAGGAGGATGATCCCGAAGGAGCCACTCATACTTTATACTTTTCACAAGCTCCAAACTGTAAGAATTTCACAGAGTGGGTGGTCACTGTGAGGATAAAACTTTTGTCAGAATTTTAAAAAACACTCCTACAGGTTCCTGAGATGATCTGTTCCCCTTCTCCATCTAGGCCAGGGCAAAGCGAAGGAGCCGGGAGCTCCCCAGGCCTGACCTAGGGTCCCAGCAGTGCGAGTTTGGGTGGAGCTTCAGGGATGCAAATTTCAACTTCAGAATCTCCTGCGCCCTAGCGCAGGGGAGGTTTTGAGGTTTCGCAGTGATTTCTTTACAGGCAGTGGAATGTAGGGCAGGAACTCTGGACCCAGAGCTTGTGGTCAGCTGTCACCTCCTCAGCCCAGCCTTTCCTGGCCGTCCTATCTGAAACACCACCCTTTCTGGCATTTTGTTATCAATAGGTTATATTTGTCTGAAAGTTCGACCAGGGAAGGAACTTTGTCTCGTTCGCTGCTACCCTCCAGCATCTAGAACAGTGCCTGGCAGTGGTAGCTGCTCAATAAATATTTGTTGAACAAATAAAGTGTTTGAATCCTGGCTTTATCACTTACTAGTTGTGTGAACTTGGCCAAGTTGCTTAACCTCTCTGAGCCTCAGTTTTCCATTCTGTAAAATGGCAGTAATAATCTGACCACAGGGGATCCTTGTGAAGACAGCAGACAA
This sequence comes from Cabassous unicinctus, assembly GCA_029593785.1. NCBI lineage: Eukaryota > Metazoa > Chordata > Mammalia > Cingulata > Chlamyphoridae > Cabassous > Cabassous unicinctus. The sequence goes on along the minus strand of JAQZBX010018776.1, from coordinate 7,109 downwards.
GCTGAGAACCACAGGTGCTGCCTGCCGTAGGAAGTGTTCCCCAAATGTCAGCCGCTTTTGTCGGTGTTATTAGACAGTTGTACTCTAGAATCTCAGGGTATCTGAAGTCAATTAAAAGTTATGGCCAATGGTCAAAGCTGATTTGCCGTGAAAGAGATTTCATGACGGCACATGTTGCAGTGGTCGGAAGTCGCCGTCGTGATCTTGCGCCTCTGCCCACGGAGAGAGCTCCCAGAGGGCCTGGAACTCTTTCGGGTTCTGCTGCCAGGGACACCAGGGGCCGTTAGCGAGGCCAGACCTGTTCATCTAAGCATCTCTCTCTAGAAACTCCCTGTCCACTTCAGGCCTTCCCATCCATGAGAATGAAAGAGAAATGGGCTCTAAAACGGGACCATTTTTCAGGTCAAGTTTAAGAGAAAAAGATCATTCTTATCCTATCACCACTCCCAATAACTTACTTCTCTTGGTTTTAAATGTCAAAACCAAAATGTAAGTTTTTAAAAGGTAGGTTCAGAAGGAAACATAAACACGACAAAACCATGAAGACTTAGCCAAAGAACCCAGATTCCATGCAATGATGATGATAATACAAGAACGATCACTCATATTTTAGAGTGCTCGCCAGTCACCCTCTTATATATGTTACCCCATTTAGTCTTCAGAAGAACTCTATGAAGTAAATACTTTGGTCTTCCATTTTGCACAGTGGGAACTGAGGCACAGGGAAGCTAAGCAGTTTGAGCTCACACAGCTCATGAGAGTGGAGCCAGGAATCAAGTCCAGGCAGCCTGGCTCCAGCCTTGCAGCCCTGTGTCTGCCCTGCCTCATCCACTGAGCTGCGAAGCGTGCAAATAAGGAACAGCCCCTATTTGTGCCTGTTTCTTGTACCTAGCGGTGTCTCCTTTAAGAAGCAGGGAGGCCAGACCTCCCAGCGAATTTGAAGGAGCCAACAAATATGCCGCAGGTGAACAGATGTCGTGGTCCTGGAGACCCCGCTGCAAGTGGTTTCAGCCACTATCTGACGCCAGTTGATGGAGGTGCCTGATACCATTGGCTCCTACCAACGTGAAGGCCTCAGTTACTTAGTTTTGCTAGGGAGGGAGCTGAGCCACATACCAACTCATCCAGAGAATCGAACCTTGTTTCCCAAGGCTCACAACTTTATTATTTTTTTCTTTTACCTATTTCCTTAAGATCTTTCCAAGCCGGAGTTAGCAGTTTTCCATCTGTGGGTGGAAAGCAGCTGCCTGGGGTGCTGTGTTGAGCTGATTTCTGAGGCTGGGATCTTGTTCTCCGAGAAAGAGGACCTCTGCCTTGGACACAGGAGAGGATGGTCCTGCAGCACGAGAGTCTGGGGGCTCTGCTGCTTCCCTGCTTTTGTAAAGCGTGTAAGCGAACGTAATTTCATCTTTTCTGAAAGGCTCAGGGTAATCGACCATACCTCATCATGGAAAAGTGACACCCTTGGAGAGAACTGAGGCATTTAGGACATCCGGCCCCCGTACTCGGGGACCCAGAAGCTTGAGATGTGGCTTTTGAGAGGCGTTTTCCTCTCTCATTTATGGCTATTGTTTTGCCTTCCCTGGCAGCTTTTGGATATGCTCTGTTAATGACGGTGGACTAGGAGGCTAAACGGCAGGTCCTGTTAATATTGTACGTAAATAACAATAAAAAGGTGGTATTCCCCAAGAAAACACCCCAGGACCTCCCTTGTAAGTCCAATAACGCCAGCACGTGGGTTTTCTGACATGGTTTGCTTATTACTTATCAGATACGTCTTGGTTCTTGGTTCTTTACTGGTAAGTCATGGTGCTGGAGAAGTGGCCTCTGGATAGGAGAGATGTTAAGTGTAAGAAACATATTTAGACGGTTTTATTTAATTTTAAGCTCCTAAAACGCACGAGTGAAATGAATTTTGGGGAGAATTTAACAAAAGCTTTGCGTGAAAGCACACAGTCTCTTCCTCACAGTGAAGGATTTAATTCTGAGACAGAATCGTTTTCTTCTCTTTGCCTGATGCCTGTCCTTTCATCTATGTTTAGAATAAAGATTTTATTTGGTGCCAAGTGCTGACAAGTGATTGCGTCTTGATAGCTTTGAAGGCCTGGTCCATCCGAATCCATTTAAGCACCCAGAGTTCATCCCATCTCATTGCTTGTAGCAAAGGCTGGTAATTCTGCCCCTTGACATGGCTTTTCTCCCCAATTCAGGGCATTACTCTAGGAGTTTTTCAGAAATTATTAACCAATGTATGTAGATTTACAGGCATGAGTTCCATACTCTTGTCTTCATACTCAGGCTCCTTTGAATATTACGAGTTTGGCGGAAACAAATCTCTCAACTTTGCCTTTATGTAGGAGCTCCACTAAATCATTTCATAACTGTAATTAGTGACATGTCTACATCCTTTAAAGATACATATAAAAGTTGTGGATACAACCCATTAGTGCCAGCTAACAGGTTTTTTTATTAAGATGATGTGCTTCCTGAGTCGGGTATGACACATGAGAGGTGAGGGCAGAATATCTTGTTAATTTCAGCTTGAGAAAGTGTCATTTCCTGCCTGTGTTCCCAGGTACGCAAAGGGGCCTGGTTTGGCTTATCGCATGGGGGTATTCACTACGTGGCCCATCTTCATCAAAAATCAGCCGGGGAGAGGTTTAGTAACAATTAAATTCCTGGTTCCCACCACACCCAGACCTATTAAACCATAATTTTGGGTGGGGTTGGGGGACTTGAAATCCTCATTTTTATCAGCTTTTCGTAGAAGTCTTAGCCTGACTCAAAGTCCTCTGTTGGGTCTTGGAAAAAAAAAGTGGTATATGGTATCACCCTGTCACATCACTTAATTTGCTTTGGGCTTTTACTTTAAAGTATCTACCTTTGCTTGTTAATAGTCTCCTTGATATATTTATAACAATTTTCAATTCTGAGGACACTTTTACTTCTATTTCTCCTTAAGCCTCATAACCACCCTGTGACAGATGAGCCAGAGGAAGCTCAGGACTTGGGAACACCTGCTAAGGGTCAGCCGAGAGGGAAATTTAAGATTTGCTGGTTTGTCCATCATTGCTCTTTGTGTCGTTTTTGAGGATTTGTGAACTTTGATCACTAACTGGGGCAGGCCTGCGGGCGTTGACTGCTCTGCCCCAGCACCTACTGTAGCACCGAGCACACAGTAGGTACTTAATATTTGTGGAATAAAAAAAGAAGAAATCTCCCAGAATAACAGAGCCAAAGCTATCACTACACTCCTTACCTGATTCTGTCATGACCTTTTGGTGTAAAATGTGACTCTTGGGGCAACTGAATAGAGAGCAGTGCTTGGATAAATAAGTGATCAGTTAAGCTCAGGTGGAAAGAAAAGCCGTGGCTAATTGGTGATAGTTACCATCAATGCCAAAGGATCACTATCTAAGAGCACAAGGCTCAAGGTCAAGAATGCGTAAGGAAGGCAGATGAAGCACTGACCAGAAAGAAATTGTGCGGCGGCAGAGTCCAGTGTGACGAGGCTCATTGGTGGAAAGGTCCTAGTGAGACTATTCTCCCCACCCAAGAGCAGTCTTCGCTGGCTGACTGACATAGAACATGCTGAACTTCTCTGAGGAGAAATGCTCAAATATTCCTTCACATTTGTAGATCCCATTGCCCATTTTTTGTCTTTGAAAATAGGGTGTCCCTCCCTCTGGCACCAGCCTTAATTCTGTTTCCCAACACCTGACAGCTCAGGGGCTCCCCACTAGTAAAGCCTCCAAAATACATGGCAGTGGATGCTTTTCCTTGTGTGTTTGCTTACTTTTGCTCCAAATAATGAATGCCCTTCCTCTTAGAGCTCAAACACCCACAGATTTCACGATGTCATGTGCACTTGATGGGCTGTGCTGAATGAGGCCATTCCCAAAACTGGATCTGCAACATAGCATCACTCACCTTAGTGATTTCTCCATCACGTTCTGGCTCAGAGCTGCTGGGTAATGTGATAAAAGTAAGCTCTTGGATGGAAGCAACACAGGGGTTTCCTGTTTGCACATCACTTGCTCAATTCTTTTGAGAACATTTTGAAAAATACAGGGCCTGGGAGGAACGGTACCAAAAATCTTCCTACACTTGTTAGTATACCAACTGTGGATAAAATAAAATACAGTTGAAACTCAATTTACCCAGCTCTCCATATTAACGGATGCGCTCCATTCCCTCCGTAAAGCATCCTGACCAATGCTCAGGGAGAGCTCGTGCACTTCTATTCCCAGCAGTCAAGTTCAATGCTTGCCAAAGATTGCCGGTATTGTTCCCCAATCTGTTTATGCCACTAGTATTTATTATTACACTTGCATGATTTGATTAAATACTATCTAAACCAATGAAATATGAGCAGTGGAGTTCATGCAAGAAAAGTTGAATGCTTAGAAAAAGCTTAAAATAATTAGCTAAAGTATTTCAGTCCACTTAGGTGTGGGTGAGAAACAATTAAAATTTTGCAAGAGGCAGGGTGGAGATCATAAAGGCATAGAAAAAACTCAAGTTCTCATCCCACTTAGAAAACAAAACAAAACAAAACGAAATCATAGATGATTCATTATGGGTGTGATGCAGGATCGAATTAGCAGACACTTAAAATGAAAAAAAAATGGGCAGGGGAGTGGGTGTAGCTCAAGTGGTTGAGCGCCTGCTTCCCATGTATGGGATCCGAGGTTCAATCCCTGGTACCTCCTAAAAACAAAAACAAAAAAATCAACTCTCATTGGGGAGCGGATGTAGCTCAGTGGTTGAGCGCCTGCTTTCTATATACAAGGTCCTGGGTTCAATCCCCAGTACCTCCTTGAAAAAAAAAAAAGCAGACTTTGGTCTTGGTCCCCTCTCCCTCCCTCCTTCCCATCCATAATGAATGTAGGACCAAGGCCTGCTGTTATGTGTTATGTGCCCCGTTCTAGGTGCTGGGAGGATACAGCAGTGAACAAAATTGACAAGATTCCTGACCCTTGTGGAGCTTACATTCTGGTGGGGGAAGAGACAATGAGCACGGAAATAAGTATAGAATGCCAGCTGATGAATGCTACGGAGAAAAGTAAAGCAGGGGAGGGGATAGAGTACAGTGAGCTTGGCATGAACGTTTTAAATAAAAAGGCAACATTTAAGCAAAGGCTTTGAGGAGGGGAGGGAGCAAGCCCCATGGATATTTGGGAGGAAAGCATTTTTGGCAGATTAGATTCCAAGTGCAAAGGCCCTGAGGTAGAAGCATACCTGGCCTGCTGGAGGAACAGCTAGGAGGCCAGTGCAGCTGGAGTGAAAGGAGGGAAGGGAGGTAATAAGGGCTAGTTGTATCAGGTGGTGTTGCCATTTTAAAGACTTGGTTTTTACTCTGAGTGAGTGGAAGTTGGAGGCTTTTGAGGGGAGGAGTAATATATGATTTGCCTTTTAAATGAATCTCTCTGAGGGCTGATCTGTTGAGAATAGACCGAAAGAGTGGAAACAGTCTCCTTAGGAAATGAATGCAGAAAGCCAGGTGAGCAACATAAGTAGCCTAGGCCAGGTGTAGCAATGGATGTGGGAAGTAGCAGCGAGACGCTGGACATATTTTGAAGGTAGAGCCAACAAGATTGCTGAGAGCTGGATATGGGGTGGGAGAGAGAAGTCAAGGATGAGCACAGTTGTATTTTGTGTGAGCATTCAGATGGATGGGTGGAGTTGCCATTAAGAGATGAGATAGAGACTGCAGTTGGAGCTAGTTTGTAGAGCATGTGTGTGTTGGGAATTCCGTTTTGGATATGTTAAGTTTGAAATGCCTATTAGACATCAAGGGGAGATGTGGAGGAGGAAGTCAAATATTTAGGTCTGGAGTTCAGGGGAAACGTAAATTTGGGAGCCCTCAGGGCATACATGATATTTAAAGCCATAAAAATGGAATTCCCAAGGGAGTGAGTATAGAGCAAAAAAACCCAAGACCAACCCTGAGAGGTTGGGGTTACACAGGAGAGCCTGGAAATAAGACCAAGAAGGAGCAAACATTGGAGAAGAAAAGACAGGATGTGATGTTCTGGAAACCAAGTGAAGAATGCGTTGAAAGAGAGAACTATCAATTGTGTTAAATGCTGTTGTGATCCTGCTGGTGAGGAATGAGAATTGGCTACTGAGTTTAGCAACATGGAGGCCACTGGTGACCTTGACAAGAGGACCTTCAGTAGAGTAATGGAGCAAAAACTTAATTTTAGGCAGTGAGCAATGAAGTCTTTCAAGGAGTCTCACTGTAAAGGGATTCAGAGAAATGAGTCCTGGACTGGTAAGTGGAGTCAAGAGAGGCTTTTGTTTTTGTGTTTTTAAAGGTGAAAGAAATGATGGCATATTTGTATAGTCTTGAAAATGACCCAGTAGAGCTGGAGAAACTGACAATGCAGGAAAGAGAGGGGTAGGGGGCATGGCTGGAGCCATGTTCCTGGGCAAGTTAAAGGGGATGGGATCTGGCGCCCGAGTGGAGGAGGTGGGCTTAGATGGGAGCATCCAATGTGAGAAGAAAGAAGGATGCATCAGTGTGTGAAACAGGGAACAAGATGACCAGCTGAGAGGAGGATGGCAGGGAGAGGTTGGAGGTTCAAGGAGAGACGCGTAGACCAGGACAGCAGAGGATTTCCAGGAGGCCCTGGAAGCCCACCTGAGGTCCAGGACCATGGATTTAAGGTGTGACCAGCCGGCATTAGTTGTGTTTTTTCCTACACCAGTAAGGTCGGTGAATTGCATGTACACCCAGATGTTTTTAACTGAAGCTTAAAAAATGCTTACGGAACGAATGTATCCACTTGCTTCCCTGCCTTGGGCGACCGAGCGCTGGGGCGAGTCCCGCCGACAGGCGTCGCGGGTGGCGGGCTCCTCCGGCCCTGAGCGCCCGCTCGGCCCCGGCTCCCGGGCTGCGCAGAGCTGCTATCACGCTGCCTCACGGAGGAGGAGCCGCCCGGGAGGCCGGGGCCGAGCCCACGCTGCCAGAGGCCCCCAACCCTGTGCCCGCCGCCGCCGCGGGAGCCCCGGGCCCAGCCCGCCCCTCAGAGGACGCGGGGGGCGCAGGCGCAGTGGCTGGCGGGGCCCGGGCCGCAGGCGGCGGGAAGGGGGGGAGGCGGGGC
>JAQZBX010018775.1:0-34335 GCA_029593785.1 Cabassous unicinctus | reverse complement strand
AAACATGATAACCAAAGGTATGGTTTTGGACTATAATAAGAAGCTTTTTACCAAAGTTAAATTTCAGCTGATTCTATAATCACATATAGTGTCTGGAAGCTTAGACTGAAGACTTAAGGAGCTCTCATTGTATAACTTATGATTTAACTGTGAAATATCTTTTTGATTCAAATATATTAGCAATGTTTGGCCTGTAAACTGTATATGACATTTTAACAATCCACAAAATGTTAATTTTGGGCAATAACTTTTAAGAAAGTAAAAATCTTTAAAACTTCTAGAGCCATAGAAAATCAGGCTGGATTCATTTTAGTTGCAGAGAAAAAGTCAATGGAATTTTCATCCATCTTGTCTACATTTTTCCTTAATGAACACAGCATTTATTTAATTCTTAAAGATACTATTTTGGAGCCAGTTAATAACCAAAAATAAAAATATTACTATACCTATATTATTTTATAATTTAATAAATCAATAATGTTATCTAGCCAACAACAAAGACAGCCTTTATTATGTCAAATATATAAAATTAATACTGAAATCATCTAAAAGCTTTGAAATATAGCTAACTGATGGCTTTCTGCATATGTAAACTAATGACTTTGGGGGTAGAGGAAGAACTAAGGTAATTAAAGAAACCATACATCTTAAAATCTACAATGAAAGGGAAAAACTACTAGAATCTAGTTTTAAACACCTACATGTTATAATAATGTAAAACAAATCTATCATTTTAAGTGACCTGTAATATGTTTAGACATGCAATACAAATTACAAACATGTATAAGAACATTGCAACACCACTTAAAAGAAAACTAAGATGGGAAGCGGGTGTGGCTCAGTCGATGGAGCTCCCGTTTACCATGTGTGAGGACCCGGGTTTGCTTCCCGGGGCCTCCTTGTGAGGGCAGGCCGGCCCGCGTGGCACGGTGGGCTGATGCAGCAAGACCTCACAGCAAGGGGGAGATAAGCAGACACAGAAGAAACACACAGTGAATGGACACAGCAAACACAAGCAGCAAGGGGGGGATAAGTGAATAAATAAATAAATCTTAAAAAAAAAAAAAGAAAACTAAGAAGTAGAAAATCTTTATGATAAAATTATTGCATTTTAAATGTCATTTTCTTGAACAAAAACCAAAATCATCAAATTGCTTAATGTTATACCAAACATAAATACCTTTACAAATTAGAGGAAATGTATGCAAACATTAGCTTCTGACAAAAATAAGGAAGTTAAAGCTCTGTAGTTTGTCTGATTTAGATCAGGTAATCATGGAAGCAAAAGGATATTTAAAATTATTTATTTTATTATTATGCACACTGAAGGAAAGCATAATAGCAGAGTCCTTTTCAACCATATAATTATTTACGCCCATTTATTTAGCTAGAAACTCTAGCTTGAAGAGGTACTGGTATATTCCATTAGTAATTATTTCTCTACAGCAATCAACTGTCTCATATTTGGAGCATGTTGAATAAAATATTGTCCCATAAGTCTTTTTTGTTTTTTTAAGTTTCAACCATTAAGAGTTCAAAGCACTTTGGGAGAATCCTCATGTTGTGGATGGCCTGATGAACACATTAAAATCAGCACATTTGTATTCTGAAAATGCTCTTAAACCCATACAAATGTTGCTTGGTTGTGGAGCTCAGATATCTCCTACTGGCACTATGACATTTAAAGATCACTTTTTATGAAAGTTTCACACCAATTTTGTTTTGTTCTTTCTTCATTAGCCGCTGTGCTTCCTTTTCCATTCTCTTTCTTTGTTGTTCTGCTGCTCTCTTTTCTCTGTCTGCTATTTTCTACTGCCTCAGAACTTCTTCTGCTTGCCAGGCTGCATCTTCTTCCTCCCAGGCATTGGTATTTTCTTGTCAGGTATCTAAGTCACCTAATTCAGGAGACTGATGAATAAAAGGCATATCTTGCGTAGCTGCTAATCTACTAGAGGAAACTTCCATCTGGAATGCCAAGATTTAATGGTTCTCTCTTCTTAATAACAACTTTCTGAGTCTTTCTTATAGTTGGTAATGTCATGTCCTTACAAGGTCATGTCCTTACATGTCCTTACAAGGTCATAGTTGGTGTCATGTCCTTACAAAGCCTGATTTAGTGACCTTGTATTCTTTTTCTAATGTCTGCATCAGTTTTTATTAATTTTTTATTAATTTTTATCTTCATTAGGAATTATCTTCCTTTTCTTTTTTGCATGCCTAATAACTTTCACTTGTACGCCACATATTGTTGTGTTCTGTATATTTTTGTATTTTCTATAATATTATTTTATCTTGTTCTAGGATGAGGCTAAGTTTGTGGAAGCAGTTTGATGCATTTGGTTTTTGCTTTTATAAATTGCCAACCGAGTCTGGAACAAATCTCCATCGAGCCTGATTATTCCACCCTAATAAAGGAAGACTTTCCTGAGTACTCTACCTAACAACCAGTGAATTATGATTTTTTTCTAGTTGGTTAGTGGGAACAAGTTTCAAGTATCATTCTTAGCCATGTTGTACTATAAGCATTGTAAGTTCTAATATTTTTGGATAATTTTCCCTCACAATTCCATAGTGTCCTTGCACATTTATGCTCAAAACTACTCTGAAGCTGTATCTTCAGAGCATTCCATCTGTGCTGCTGTTTTCTTTCTGTTACTCTGTCTTGTGAATCCTAATTTCCTTAGCCTTCCCAGACTATCATCTGTACCTCTCAACTCAGAGTTCCGTTGAGCTCTGTTTGGATTTCCTCTGCATGCACAATGGCCTATAATCTTAAAACTGGAACTGGAAAAGTCACAGACCTTACTTCTTTGTCTTTATCTCTCAAGGATCTTTGTCCTTTGTTGCCAGATTCCCTGCTTCTGGAAAACTGCTATGAGAGAGAGATACATGTGCATGTTGTTTGTTTGGGTTTTTTGTTCTTGTTGTTGTTGTTGTTTCAGGCAAGAGGGTAATTCTAGTTCATGTTACTCCAAATTCTACAAAAATACACCTAAAATTTTAATAAGTAATTCCATTTTGGGATCATATTTTTCCAAATGGAACTTACAGTTTCAGCTTCCTAAAATATCAATTCTTTGTGAGCATAGATTCAGAGATATTCAGCCAATTACAGGCCATTCAAACCTACCAAATCAAGGAAAGTGTAATAGGTCATGACGAAATGGGGACCATTCCTGGAAAGAAAGGCTGGTTCAACATGAATTAATCAATGCAATTCAACATAACAGAAAAAGTAAAAACATATGATCAAATCAATAGATGTAGAAAAAATATTCAACAAAATCTTACACCTATTCATGATAAAAACTAATGAAAAATTAGGAATTGAAAGGAAATTTCTTAGCTTAATAAAGGGGATATATAAATAATTTAGAATTAATATGAAATTTAATGGTCAGATGCTAAATGCCCTTCCTCCAAGACTGGGAAAAAACAAGGATGTTCTCTCTCGTCACTCATAGCTAGTCTAAGCTAGTGTAAAGATACAAGAAAAAGAATTTAAAAATGCACAGATTGAACACTAAAAAAAATAAAATTGTCTCTGTTTGCAGATGGCAAGATTGTCTATGGAGAAAACTCCAAATAATCTACTTAAAACCTCTTGAAACTATTAAATGAATATAGCTAGGACATAGTACACAAGGCCAATGCACAAAAGTCAATTGCTTTACTATGTATTAACAGTGTGGAATTTGGAAATAAAAATACCATTTATAAGAGTATCCCCTCAAATGAAATATTGGATATAAATCTAACAAAATAAGCATAGGAATTATGTATGGAAAACTACAAAACACTGGTGAAATAAATCAAATGGGGAAATATCTCATAATTGTGGTTAATAAAACACAATAGTGTTGAGCTATACATATTTCCCAAATTTATCTAAAGATTAAAGTCAATCCCAATCAAATTCCCAGCAAATTATTTTGTAGATATTGAAAAACTGCTTCTGAAATGTATATGGGAAGGTCAAATACCTAGAATAGTCAAGATACTGAAGAAGAAGAACAAAACTAGAGAACTTATTTGACACAATTTTAAGACTTAAAATAAAGCCACAGTAATCAAAACTGCACAGTACTAGCAAAAGAGATAAACAAATCAATGAAACAGAATAGAAAGCCCAGAAATAGATACAAACAAATACACTAATATTTTTGACAAAGGAACAAATGCTATTCAATGGAAAAAGGAGAGTCTTTTTAACAAATGGTGCTGGAACTGTTGGATGTTCATATGCAAAAGAAAAAAATGAATCTAAACATATGTGTTACACTATATAAAAATTTAATTCAACATGTAAAATAGACCTAAATATCAAATGTAAAGTAATAGAAGTTAAAGATAATTAGAAAAATTCTACATAATCTTAGGTTTGGTAGTGAGAGCTTATATACATAAACAACCATGTGTGCCACAAAAGAAAAATATAGATGATAGACTTTATGATAATTAAAAATTTCTTTTTTGCAAAAAACACTGTCAATAGAATGAAAAGACAAGCCACAGAATGAAAATAATATTCATAAATCATATATTTATGGACTTGTTCACAAAATATGTATGAACATTTAAAATTCAATGATAAGGACATTTTTTTAGAAAGGGCAGGAGATCAGAGCAGATACTTCATCAAAAAAAGATATACAGAAGGGGAAAGAGCAAATGAAATGATATTCCACATCAACAGTCACTAGAGATAAATTAAAATGATACATCTCTACACACTTGTTAGAATGACCAAAACAACTACTTAGGATGACAATTTGGCAGTTTCTTACAAAACTAAATAATGACTTATCATAGTTGACTAAATGGAATTTGACATCCTGAAGGCGATACTGGACCAAAAAATCTTTAAAAGGTATGCAAAGGTATGCACATGGGAACGACCAGCAAGATGGCAGCAGAGTAAAGAGCTAGAATCAGCTCCTGCTACGGGGCAGTTGGTGATCACCCAGAGCTACCTAGAGCACTTGTTTGGGGGCTCCAGGAGACCAGAAGTGCATCCTGTGGCATCCTTGAAAAAATGGAAGGAGGAGACTGCCCATCTGCAGAGAGGATTCGTGAGTAGAGCCCTCCATGCCATGGAAGCCAGTGCCCATCCTCCACTGGAGGCACAAGCCGCCTTGGGAGCTGTTCTGTGGAATTGGAAGCTCCACTTCCCAAAAGCGGGGGAGGAAGAGACGGTTGGACACCAACTTCAGCTACAGATTAGTAAATTTGGCGGGCTAAAGTATAATCCTAAGAACAGCTACAGTTTGAACCTGTCCAAGTGAGAGAGAGGCTGGTAGCCATCTTAACACCACACCTGACATGAGGGGAAGCGCGGATGACTGAAAATCACTGCGCTGGTAGGGACCGGCTTCTTTCCATCTAGATCAGATTGCTGCTCTAGCCTAAGTCCCAGCTCTACCTCGAGCAGAGCGGAAGCTGGAGGGGACGTGGCTACGCCAGCCTATCGAGGAAATTACAGGCCACACTGTGGAGGCTGGTGATCTTCTGACTTTGGCAGTGCAAACCACCCTAGGAGCTATTCTGTGGCAGGAATTGGAAGCTCCACTTCCCAAAAATAGGGGAGGAAGAGATGGTTGGCCACAGATTTCAGCTAGTAATTAGTAATTTCGGCTGGCTAAAGTATAACCCTAAAAAGAGCTAAAGTTTGAGCCTTCCCAAGTCAGAAGGAGGCCGGTAGCTGCCATTTTGACTCCACCCCCAGCATGGGGGGAAGCTGGGCTGACTGAAAATCACAGTGACCATACAGACTGGTTTCTTTCACCCAGATTGGCCTTTAGCCCTAGCCTCGGCTTCAACCCCACCTCTAGCAGAGAGGAAGATGATGGGCCCTGTACCAGCCTATCTAGGTAACTGCAGGTACATTTAGCTGACACAGACTGAATAATCAGAAATCTACCAGGGCAACTGTGGTCATCCTGGACCTGCACTGCATAGATTGCTGCCCACACCTGCAGCTCCATCCCTGGCCCAGGCAGGAGAGAAACTTCATCAGTAAGCTTCATCAGTCTCTCTGGGCAACTACAGTCTAGGCCTGCATGAGTTGAATTATTCCACACAGCTGTGCCTCTGTCCCTACCCCCGGCAAAGGAGAAAGTGGGGAGAAGCTTCATTGGTCCTTGGGGCATTGAAGGCAGTTTGAGCCTCCACAGTTTATAGCACCAACTACATCCTTGGCTCTGACTACACAACCAGCAAGCGAGAAAGAGCAGGAAGCCCTAAACTAAAGAGAAAAACTTCACCCAGAATAGATACTCTAGTAAGCTAGATGCCAAGACACCAACAAAAAAATTACAATCCACACCAAGAAACAGGAAAATATGGCCCAGTTAAAGGAACAAGATAAGCCTCCAGATGACATAAGGGAGTTGAGACAACTAATCTTAGGTGTTCAAACAAATCTCCTTAATAAATTCAATGAGATGACTAAAGAAATTAAGGATATTAAGAAGACATTGGATGAGCACAAAGAAAAATTTGAAAGCGTACATAGAAAAATAGCAGATTTTATGGGAATGAAAGGTGCAATAAATGAAATAAAAAATACACTGGAATCATATAATAGCAGATTTGAGGATGCATAAGAAAGATTTGGTGAGTTTGAAGAAATGGCCTCTGAAAGTGAACATACAAAAGAAGAGATGGGAAAAACTTGAACAAGGTCTCAGGGAACTAAATGACAGCAAGAGACATTCAAACATACATGTCATGGGTGCCCCAGAAGGAGAAGAGAAGGGAAAAGGGGCAGAAGGAATATGTGAAGAAATAATGGTAGCAAATTTCCCAACCCTATTGAAGGACAGAGATATCCATGTCCAAGAAGCATGAAACACTCCCATCCAAAAAAATCCAAACAGACCAACTCCAAGACACATACAAATCAGAATGTCAAATGCCAAAGACAAAAAGAGATTCTGAGGGCAGCAAGAGAAAAGCAATGCATAACATAAGAGATACCCAATAAGATTAAGCACTGATTTCTCACCAGAAACCATGGAGGCAACAAGACAGTAGTATGATATATTTAAGATACTGCAAGAGAAAAACTTCCAGCCAAGAATCTTATATCTGGCAAGACTATCTTTCAGAAATGAGAGTGAGTTTAGAATATTCACAGATAAACAGAAACTGAGAGAGTTTGTAACCAGGAGACCTGATTTGCAGTAAATACTAAAGTGTGTGCTACAGCATGAAAAGAAAAGACAGGAGAGAGAAGCCTAGAATAGAGTCTAGAAATGAAGATTATATCAATAAAAGTAACTAAAAGTGTCAAAAGAGTGGTGAAAATAAAATATGACAGATAAAACCCAAATATTCAGGAATAACTTAACCAACGATGTAAAGCACTTGTATTCAGAAAACTACAACTCATTGTTAAAAGAATTTTTTTAAAAAAAAGACTTAAATAATTGGAAGAACATTCCATGCTCACAGATTGGAAGACTAAATATCATTAAGATGTCAATTCTACTCAAATGGATGTACAGATTCAATGCAATCCCAACAAAAATTCCACCAGCATTTTTTTTAAAAATGGAAAACATGATTATCAAATTTATTTGGAAGGGTAAGGGGTCCTGAATAGCCAGAAACATCTTAAAAAGGAAAAGCAAAGTTGGAGGACTCTCATTCCTGACATTAAGTCATATTACCTAGCTACAGTGGTGAAAACAGCATGGTACTGGCATAAAGACAGACACATAGACCAATGGAACCGAATTGATGGTTGAAAAACAGACCCTCACATCTATGGTCAAGTGATTTTTGACTAGCCTGTCATACCCACCCAGCTCGGGCAGAATAGTTCATTCAACAAGTGGTGCTGAGAAAACAGGATACCCACAGGAAAAGAAGGAAAGAGGACCCCTATCTCACACCTTATTAAAAAAAATTAACTCAAAATGAATCAAAAATATAAAAAATAAAAGCAAGAACCATAAAGCTTCTAGAAGAAAATGTAGGAAAATATCTTCAAGACCTGGTGGTAGGTGGTGGATTCTTAAAGGACATAAGAGGAGGACTGAGGTGGACTACTGATATTTAATGTATGTAGAAGTTTTAGTTAGCTTTACTGTAAAAGTGTAGAAATGTATAGAGTTGATGGTAACATATTATAGTGAGTAACAGCTGGTTTATAAATGGGGATGTGGCTGAAAACGGTAGTCTAGGGATATAAATGCCAACTGACAGAAAGCTGGAGAATAATCTAGGGACTGAATAGCACAGTGAACCCAGAGGTGGATGAGAATAATGATTAATGGTACAGATGCAAGTGTCCTTTATGAGCTAGAGCAGATGTATATCACTATTGCAGGGTGGTGGGAATGTGGAGAAGCATGGGAAAAATACAACTGGAGTGACCTATGGACTGTGGTTAACAGTATTAATGTAATATTCTTTCATCTATGCCAAAGATGTACTGTGTTGATAATGGGGGAGTATGGAAAATGTGTGCCAAAAGTACGCTGTAGACCTGGTAATAATCAGATGATATTATCTCATAATCTGTAGTAAATGTTCCACCACAGTGTGGTGTGCTGATAGAGGGGTGTTGTTTGGGAATTCTGTACATGTGCATGATTGTTTTGTAAGTTTACAACTTCTGTCATAAAAATATATTTAAAAAATAATAATAGGGTGAGTTGGAGGAAAAATACACCAAATACAAGATAAGGACTAGAATTAGTAGTAAGATTTTGACAATATTCTTTCATAATTTGTAGCAAATGACTCACAACAATGCAAGGTATTGGTAGAGGGTTGATCCCCTGTATGATGTTATGAATGTTTGCTTTGTAAGTTCATAACTTTTACTGTATACTTATTATTTATGTATGTTCATGTATAAATGATATAAAAAATAATAATAGGGTGGGTTGGGGAAAAATACTTTGGTTAGTAGTAATATTTTGAGGATGTTCTTCAATCAATACTTAAAAACGTTTCACAACAATGCAAGGTATTAGTGGTTGGGTGAGGTATGAGAGCCCTGTATGATGTTATGTATGTTTGTTTTGTAAGTTCACAACTATTGCTATACACTTATTGTTTATGCATGTTCATGTATGAGTGATATACTTCAATAAATTTTTTAAAAAGGTATGCACATGGGGTTATAATAATGTATCTATATTGGTTCATTTGTTGTGACAAATGTACCATTCTAATGTGACACATTCACAGTAGGGGACTATGAGTGTGGGGTTGGAACATGTGTACTCTCTTTGCAACATTTTTGTCAATCAAAGCTTTTCAAAAATAAAGTGCATTTAAAAACAAACAAACAAAAGCAAAAAAGCAATGCCAATCCCTACCGTCCCATATAACTTACGGTACAGGATTGTCCTCTCAGGAAATTCTTAATAAATCCTCATCAATCTTGTTAATAAAGCACTCTATCTGGCAAAAACCTAAGAAGTTCACTAAAGTTTGTGTTTCAGGGTCTCAACCAAGTTGATTTATAAAGTTAATCATTTATATTGGGAAAAGTGTGCTATCAAGAGAAAAGTAAAGCCCTTCAATGTCAAAGCAAAATCCATCTCTCCTGAATAGGAGGAAAGCAAAAATAGGAATTGAAGGTCACAATTGTAGAGTGTATTCAAACCTACAACTCATGGCACAATGTGCAAGGTGTCTTCAAATACTGTAGGCACATCCTTTGTTTTTCTATATGAGACATTGTATTTAATCTTATATTTATTTTATACCTTGAGATTTCTTAAACATCATATTTAGCTTATTTCAGACTAGTTCTATATCATCATTTTATGCTGGTTTTATGTCTTGATTCTCAGTCATTATTTCATTTTTCCCACCATGTTTATTTATTATCTTTTATCAGGATTGTTTCTCCAATCATTTTAATATCTTTTACATTGCTTTCTATAAAAAAGCTGTGTGGGACATGGAAAACCAAAGTGCCCTAAATATATGTTCATTTGAAATAAATTGGTATGCCTTGAACTGACATGGAAAAAAGGCAACTACATTTAGAAAATTCTGTATACATGAGGTCTAATTATTGACATTAAATCATGTTGCAGTATTAAGACATAAATACACAGAAGGGAGTATTGAGAGAGAAAGTTATTGTTTAGCAACGCCATATCTATATTGTATATAATTTTGTAGGATGCCACCTAAATAGGAGCATGGGCCAGCCACACCACAAGCAAGTCTGAGAACTGTGCTCTAGCTGTGGGAAAGGTATTGGGTTTATAATTCATGAATACATCCAATAAACAGACACTGAGAATGCACTCCATACAAGCATGGAGAAAGTCCTGGTGATACAAAGATAATTTCTTCACATTCCTACTATTTATGACCTTACAGTTAGAACTGATTTAAGAATCCCCACTAAGAGTGACATATTCTGCTTGTTGTATTTCTCTGATATCCTGGAGGACAGAACTAGTTACCTTTCAGACATCTGTGATATTTTGTCATTATTAAAGAATTTGATTACTGCAGTGTGAAAAAAAAAAGTGGCTCCAAAAAGCATCAATTTCATTAAGCTAGCAAAGAACATGAATTTGACCACTGAATTCTCTTCCTTAATTTGAAATTTTCACTAAAAGCACTCTAAAAAGTGTCTTTATTAGGAAAGTACATCATTTATTTGCTATTCAAACTCTTCTCAAACTTTCCAAATATATTTATGGAGAAGAAATTTTCTTATATACAGAACACGCTATAAGAGAAGCTGTTAGATAAGTTATTTGTTATTGCAATATGATGTAGTGGTTAAGAAAAGGGGCTTTGGAAACAAAATAGCCTTAGGTTTATGTTCTAGCTCTCTGATATAATTGAGCTATGTAACCAGAGAAATTTACTAAATCTTTATATGCTTTCCTTTTTCCTTTAAAAAAAAAAAACAGATTAATAGGATTCTTTCGTGAATTAAATGATGTAAACCCATAAAGCTTTTAGCACACTTTCTGGCATGGAATAGTGCTCAACATAAGTTGGCTCTCATTATATGTAAAACTTGAGGCTATTTTCAAGGCTATGATATTAAAGCCTAGAAAAGAAGATTTTGGAGTAATAAAAGATGTGAGTGAAGCCCATAAGATGCAAATTTACTAACTTGTTGAATACAGAATCTTAAGGGTGAGTTATATATTACATGTCTCAATGGAATTTTCATAAAATTTATAAAATTAGTATAGTGAAATAATTTCATAACAGTGTTACTCAATGGACAGAATAGCTGGTTCCTTGTGAGATACCTGGATTCTTTCAGACTTTATAAAATGTAGTCTTCAATTTTAATAAATGTAATATTGTTGTAATTAAATATACATTGCAAATGGAAGAATTCCTAAAGGCAATGATTGATTGCAATATCATTTACTATGATGGTTCATTTCACCCTAACAAGGGGTTAAATTTTCCATAATACTCTCAGTTCTTACTTATGGTCACTACTAGAAATGTTCATGCAAAGAACATATCTGGGATTTTTACATAGATGGCATTAAAGATCAGTTAATATGTACCTATATACATATACTCACAAATTTTTGTAGTATATACATATATTAATAAGGCAAGGTTTGCCTTTCATGATGAACATATAAGCCTATTCTTTTTAGGCAAGGACAATTACGTAATGAATTTCCCCTTTTCTTCTGATTGAAGAAAATTCCTAGCTAAATTCACTTCCAATGCATTTTGTATGTTTTTAAACACATGTATCTTTAACTTATCTTTAGATAATCCTAAACTTACATTTTTTTAGTGGTTTGTAAGTTGGTTCATGTTTTTGAATGGGGGAATGTTGTCATACATCAATCTATAATATATATGAAAACAGCAAATTTTCACACACCACATACTTTATGTAGATATGCTTATAAGAACACAGATGATTACTTATTAAACTTCTGTTGCATTATTGTCAGCATTTCCTTACATAGGAATACTTGTTTTGCCAATTTTATTGTTATCACTCAAGAAAATACAAAAGTTTAGCTTGTGCTAACTTGGTTCTTTGTGGCTGATTAATCAATCTATTTCTATGGACTAAAGTAGAGCAGGACAGTTCAGTCTTTGAAAATGAGTTTTGTGAATATCTGCAGTTGAAACAGAAAACATTACAAAAAGAAAAAATGAAGCCTGAGAAAACTTGAATTATTTGGGGTTATTAAATTACTAACTTTGTTTTCTGTACATAATCTGTAACAAATGTTCCACAACAAATGTTGTGTGTTGCTGGAGGGGTGTTTTATGGGAATTCCACACATGTGCATAATTGTTTTATAAATTCACAACCTCTCTAATAAAAATATATTTAAAAAATGAAAAACAAAACCACACTTTGATTTGAAACAAGCCTCATGGCATACATATATATTATTTATATTTATATATTCATTACTGTTGAATTTTAATTAATATTCAAGTGGATAGAAGGCTGCTCAAGATTCATGGAAAACTATGTGCACAGTGCTGGAATTATGTGCCTGCTTTGTAGAGCAGAACTGCTTAAAAAGTCTACAGCATCTGGAAGATTTTCTCTCTCTTTATTTTTAGTTTTACAGCAATGCTGTGGTAGCATTGGTAAATGTGTTCAGAATGCATAAACACACGCAGGACATAACTTTGGAATCAGCAGCTGTTCAGACACATGCATCTGTTTAAGTGAACAGATAAATACATCTCTCTAGTAAAAAGGGAATCTGAATATAATCCAAATTCTAAGTGTTAAAAAACAAAACACTACCTGTTTTTAAATGTTACACAAATTGCCGTGAAAACCTTCCATCTGGTCAAAGCATTGCAACTTGAAAAGAGACTCTTGTTGAGAGAATGATGATATAGAATATAGTGTACCATTGGAAATAAAACAAATGCACTCAGTATTTGTAAATCCTTCCCCATGGTTAAACAATAAGCTTCTCTTTTTAAACGCCTGTATATGTTAACACACAACGCATAATCTTATGCAGTAATGTGTTTCCAAATGGTGTAATGATATACTTTGAAGTAAATTTACTTTTAAGTAAAAATGGACTCTGACATTTAGCTGAAGAACCAAAATGCTTTCAAAAGTGTTGTTGAAATATTCGTGTGGGACTCTCATCTAAATTACAATATGAGCAGAAGCAAAACTCCCGGAGGAAACAACAGGTTTGTAGGAAATGGTGATAATCGGGACTCCTCATGAAGAGACAGAATGCAGAGCTGTGGCCTCAGAAGAAACGCTCTGTTCCAGTCCTGTATACTGGGTTGATTGCTCTAGAGATATAAATTCTTTAGATTTTCCTATGAAACAACAGAAGCTGGTGGGACAGAGAATAGCAATAAGTAGGTGTTTCAGATGGGGTTTAGAGTGACATAAAGAATCACGGACTAGAGTGATACCTGACAGGTGTGACTGATGGCACCAGAAATGGGCACAGTAAAAAAGACACTGATTAGAAAGGAGCGTTCCTCTTATGAGGGACGCATCATCGCTGCCACATACCAGAAGCACTGCAGGCATAGGGATTCTTTAGGCCATGGGGTGAGTTTGTGAGGTGGACACAGTAGCATGCAAATTTCAGGCAGATGCAGAAGCAGCAGCATCCCAAAATATAACATTATAGGGCCTTAGAAACCAGAAGTCTCAAGAACAGGTGGAAGAGATTGGGTTTGATAGTTAAGAGTTTACTCCTCCACTATACAGAGAGAACATAGGTAGTTCTAAATATTCTAGGACTTTTATAGTGGGTCTACATGAATATTATTATTCTTTTTACAGCAGTGTGTCCAGACATAAAACAAAGACAGTGTTTTTGATATGTTAAATTTTAAGGAGAACTTGCAAAATGAAATTTTCAATAATATGTTTCCTGATCATTAAATAGGCCAGTTCATCTAATATTTAGTTTGCCACCATCAGCAAACAAAAAGTCTAGATGTGCTCTCAAGGTACTGAAACCCTTTTGGACTTGGGCTAACAGTGGTGGAGATAAAATTTCATAACCATTTGATAGCATCTATAACAACTTCACAAACAGTTATTAATAGAGGAAGTTTCCAGGATATATCACTAAAGTTTAGAATAAAGGTATTCTGTTACCCAGATTATTTTATGTGTTTATTAATAAACATGGAGAAGCACTTCTGGCATGATAAAGGCATTCAAAAATCTGCTATTCCATAAAAAGAACAAGATCCTTGCAAAAATAACCAAAACCTCTTTCTTCAGAACTATGAAACATAACAGAAAGCTCGTAACAATCTGAAGAATGTTTGTTTAAGAAAAACAGCTGTGTATGGCTGAGAACATTGAGCTTTGTGGCATTTTAACTATGGAACAGGTGACAACAAGCAGCCTCATAGCCACTGGAGAAGAAAATTGGGTTCGAAGTTTAACAAAAGTCCCAGACCCAGAGAATATTCTCAAGGACCTGTATATCAGCTCCCTGAAAATCTCTAGTCTCTATGCTTCTCCTTATATTACCTGACTCAGAACTCAGTCTGTGGGAAAGTTTGTCCCGGGAGGATTGTTAAAAAAGATCAGTGGCAATTGTTTAACACTGAACATGCCTAAGGCAGTTGGGGATAAATGGAGGCTGATCAAAAAGTCTTGAAAGAAGAAACTGGGGGATGCAATGTCCATAGGGGACTTGAAAAGTTGTTAAATATTCCTGGGAAGCTAGAGGACCACTCACATGTACAGGAATGTGCACCTGCCAAAGAAAGCCCCGAGAAAGCCCTGAATTCTTACTTCCGGCTGACCTTGAGTGCTCTGTTCAAAAGCGAAGTGAATGCTAAGGCAGAGTTTTAAACTGCTTATCACGGAATTGTTGATGTGCCTCAACACATAGAAAGAATCCCTTCAGCAAAGGCTGGGAGAATTATTGGTTAAAGCATTGGAGGAAATTTTCATCAATAATTAGCTTACCAATAGCTAATTGTTGCCACAAAAAATAAATACTTTGCAGAATTCATCCAGGAAAGGCACTAAACCAAAAGTAGCAGTAATATCAGCAAATACAACAAAACCTAAAAAGGTTTGGGGTGATTTTCAGACATGCCACATTTCCAGAGATGTCTCATTATATTATATAACAATCCAGTTTTCAAAATAAAAACTACAAAATGCGTAAACAAAAACTAAAATATGACCCATACTCACACAAAAAAATCAGTCAATATAACTCTTCCTGACTAATCCCCAGATGTTGGATTTACTCAGACTTTAAATCAGTTTTTATAAATATTTTTAAAGAACTAAAGGAAACCATGTCTACTTAAAGAAATGTGTGGGAAAAAATGTTTCACCAAATAAATTGTACAATAGATATAAATTATTTTTTTAAAAAAAGAACCAAAATAGAAACCCTGGAGATGATAAGTACAGTAGCTGCAATGAAAAATCACTAGAAGGACTTAACAGCAGATTTGAATAGGTAGAAGACAGAATCAGTAAACTTGCAGATAGTTCAATTAAAATTGTCTAGTCTGAAGAACAGAAATAAAAAGAGATGAAGAAAACTGAAGGGAGTCTCTGAGACCTGTGGGTATAATGGAAATCACAGAAAAAGAGGAGGGAAAGAAAGGAGCAGAAAGAATATTTCAAGAAATAATGGCCAAACACTTCCAACATGTTATGAAAAATATTACTTTGCCCATCCAAGAAGCTCAATGAACTACATGTGGCTAAACTCAATGTGATCCACACTCTAGACACCTCATAGTCAAACTATTGAAAGCCAGAGACAGAACTCTGAAAGCAGTACTATAAAATCAATTCATTATACATAAAGAGTCCTCAGTAAGATTTCTGATCAAAAACCATGGCAGCCTCATATTCATGGTGGGATTACATATTCAAAGTGCTAAAAAAAAGACTGTCAATCAAGAATTCCATATTCAGCAAAATTATGCTTCAAAATGAAGTCGCAGTTAGGGCATTTCTGGATAAATACGCACTGAGAGAATTCATTATAGTCAGATCTTCCCTACAAAAAGACAAAATATCTATATACAGAAGAAGGAAGTTTGATCCCTTCCTTATAAAAAGAACTCCAAATATATTATATACCTAATCATAAGAACTAAAACTATAAAACTCTAATAAACACAAGAGTAAAAGTTTGTTGCCTTATGTTTGGCAAAACCTTCCTAGGTATGACACCAAAACCACAAGCAGAAAAAGACAAAAATGGATAAAATGGACTTCATCAAAAGTTAAATTATTTCATGTTTCAAAGCAAAGCATCAAGAAAGGGAAAAAAACCCACAGAATAAGAAAAATATCTCCAAATGATATATCTGATAAGGGAATTGTATACAGAATTTATTTGGAACTCTTTCAACTCAACATAAAATTCAAATAACCATATTAAATAGGATGAAAAATTGGATAGTATCTCTTCAGAGAAGATGTACCAATGTCCAATAATCACTTGAAAACATGATGAGCATCATTAATTAATAAAGGACTTCAAATCAAAACCACTATAAGATACCACTTCACATCCACCAAGATAGTTATAATCACAAAGACAGGCAATAAAATGTGTTTCTGAGAAGATGGGGAAACTGGAACCTCACACACTGACACTTTGAAAAATATTTTCATAGTTCCTCAAGTATTAAACATAGAGCTGACATATGCTCTAATGGCTAGGAATATACAATACTCAATATATTCTCAATTGAGGATATAGTGGGGGAAAAAACTTCTAAAAATATAGTAAGAAAAAGAAACTAAATTTTACAGCGAGTCCTAAGTTAAACCATGGACTTCAATTAATAGGGTGAATTTTATGGAATTTGAATTATATCTTAATATATCTGTTACCTATATATGTTAAAATAAATGCATATATATATACATATATACATATATATATATTCACATCTTCTTCTAACTCAGGGAAAACACAGATTTGGAATGACTCCCAAAACTTGGTTTGTATTTTTCCTTAGCCCAGATTAACCTTAGGCAAAACTGTAACATAATTGAAGTCTGAAGATGGTCTTTGATTTCTACCTTTCTCTGCCCTTTGTAATTTTTCTGGTTTTCTTCTATTATTTAGGATTTATACTTTGCTTGACCCTGTAAGGAAGGCAATGCCAAGATACAGAGTCATTAGCCACTGTCTGTCAAAAGGAGCTTCCATGACAAAAATAGCTAATGGTGACATTTCTGGCATGATTGCACCTGAGAAGGACAACCAGATTATGATAGGAGGTTTTTCTCCAAATTATATGCAGCCGTGGGTCATCAAGCCTGCCTATAAATGAAGGCAGTCTATTAAGAAGAAAGAAATGGATATAAATGACAGAGCTCTTGGGGATTTGACCTTGGATAGGTCATGGAGTTGACACACTATACTTAATGTTGTTAAATAAGTCCTTGTATCTGGGGTAAATCACAGGTATTATAAACCAGGAATCATGACTTTAAAACCCTATGCTACCCTCTGAGCATAGCAGGAGTATAGTTTCCAGCACCTGACAACTGAACACAATATATGCTCCCTAATATCTGTTGAAGATTTGGGGCACAAATGCTTGAAAACTGTAGGTTGCTGTACCTCAGCTTGATTTATTACATCTATAATCCTGCTCCCTAAATGGCTAACCAGAATTTGGTAATGAAGTTACCTCATCCAATAACAAATAATGGCACAAAGGGAAGGAAACTGTGAGCTCTGGAAAGTATTTTCAGCTGAAATTTTAAATGAGCTAGAAACTCAATGATGAGTTATATAGAGCTCCAGTTGAACAGGGGTTTCATGCACCACACATACACACACACACTCATAGACTATTTTCTACACAACTTACATATCTCATATGTTGGAGGGTAAGCAAAATTTCCCACTGCTGGGACTGAAGACTTCACTATATTCACTTCACCATTATGGGATGCAGGTGTGGTGTATTACAGAGAAAACCTTTCTTGCACTCTGAAGGCTTGAGTTTGAATCTTGGCCACTTACTAGTTGTGTCCTTTGAAATTTCACCTGTAAACTTCACGTGTATTTTCTGACCCTTAGTTTCTTTTACTTACAAAAATTGCAGCATATTAAATTAACACTCTGCAAGGGAATTTAAGGCTTAAAATGTGCAGGGTTCCTATTTGGAATAATAGAAATGCTTTAGTATTGGGTGATGGTGACAGTAGCACAACACTGGGAATGCAATTAATAGCAATGAAATATATATCTGAATATGATTAAACAGGGAAATGTTAGATTGTATATATGGTAACAGAACAAAAATTTTTTAAAATTCCATGGAACTACATTACACAAACAGAGAACCCTAAGTTAAACCATGGATTTAATTAATAGTACAATTATAAAAACGTGTTATCATTAATTGTAACCAATGTTCCACCCCAGTGCAAGGTGGTGATGGTAGGGTGGTATATGAAAGTCCTGTATTCCAGGTATCATTGTTCTGTAAACCCACAGCTTTTCTAATAAAGAAAATATAGGAATAAAAAACCCAAATAAATTTAGATTTCCAAATAAACTTAGATTACATCCTTACTGCTTGCTTCTCCCTCCATTCCTAGGGATAATTGGAATGTAAATTGGGTAGCCACTTTTCATGCTCTGGGATGTGAGGGAAAACAAAAAAGGGGCTTAAAGCAATTTAGAATACAAAGGAGAGAAAATTAATAATTCCTGAAAAATAGAGTCAATGTGAACAGGCAATTATGAATTTCCTATTCTGTTATGTGAAAAGGAAATATGAATACAGACTCTGAAGGAACTTAATCTGTGGTGTAAAAATACACCCAATTTTGGACATTTTGGGAGAGAATGATGTAAAGCCTTATTAAAAGGCTCCATTCTGTCTCCCCTCTTAGGATCAATGCATCCAGGTCACTCTATACTCAGGTAGTAGGAGTTACCACATGACTACCTCTGTAACACAGCAGGGCATGCATGATACAGGTGCAATATGAAAAAAAAAAAAAGTGGGCAGGTAACCAGGATGTGATCACATCTGAAAGAGGACTACAAGGTACTAGAAAACTCTGCTTGGCAGGACAAAATGGAGCCAGAGTAATGGTTACAAGAAAGACAGCAAGAAGAGCTTTTCCTCTCCTCTTAAAATGGATTTAATCTCTTAAAAAGAAATCTTACTGCCTCTTGAGCTGTGATCTGCAGATGTTGACAAGATGAACGACAGCAGCTTTGCTCCTGGTCCATGCCCCCCATCAAGGAAACAGCATTCTGTGGAGATCCACCTTCTGCATGGACAAGTAAAGCCTGTGGTACAGGGATGCTGAGGGACTTGCTGAAGGTCATAAAATAATGAGTTTCTGAGGAAAGAACAGTCGTGTCTAGTTAAGACTTTTTTCCTGGATTGCTCAGACTCTAAGGAAAGACCAGACAACACAAGCTTCTCTGCATTTGATAATTAGACACAAGGAGGGAAGTACCATAAAAGTTGTTCCCTGACAAGAAAAGTTTCACCCACAATCCCATCAGGATTTCCAAACCAGGCCAATAAAAATATGGCAAAGAAGTGTCCCTTCTGTCTGTTTCAAAGGAATGATATGTGGTTAGTCCTACAAACAAACCCATCCAAATGAAATTGGAAAAATCAAGTAGTTAAATATATATATGTTTGTATTATATACATGACACTTTCTGTGAAAGGACTGTGTCAATAAGCTAAATAAGCATTGCCAAATTACAGTTATTTCATGTAGCTAAAAAAAATGACTACATGGGAAATAAAAGGAAATATCACTAAGAAAGATTAACCCCCAGAAAACCCAAACAACCAAACCTAAGTAGAGCAAATTGAGGAATTAAAAAGTGCCAGAAAAAAATTTTAAAATATTATCAGAAAACCTTCCTGCGTATTCAAATTAAAATTTATATTTTCAGTTCTTCACTCTGGCCTATACATTGTTTTGCATATCTTCATTATAATGTTTAAATTCTTGGCATATATTTTCAATTGTTTCACTAAACTTTCCACTTCATATATTAGAATTCTTACAAATATAATCATTGTAATTATTAGATGGAAAAATACATGTAACACTTTGGAAAAAACACTATTTGAACTCTTTTCTCCCAAGATTATAAAATAATATAACCTTTAAATTATCATTTAAAAACTCAGAAAATAAATTCTCATATCCAAACACTTTCAAGGACTGAATTTATTATAATTGCTCAATAATCAAACTGCAATAAGCATATGTAGCCAAGTTTATTACCCTTAAGTAACATATTTTTGATGCCTGCTGTCAAAATTCATTACATGCTTTTCAAATAGCTATTTATTGTTCTGAAATTACATAAAAGGTTTTAATGTACAAACTGCTTTGTGTTATCATAGAATTTGCTGGGAAGAGTTGAGACATTTCACATACTCATTAAAGAGTGATTAAAATATTTGTATGAGATACATAAGAGAAGATTTTGATCATAATATAAAAGATAATTTTTTAATACAAATAAAATTATATATATGTATTGGTATTCCATGTATCAAAATTTGCTTTTATTCAGGAGATCTACAGAAGGTAAATTAAGTACAGATTGAGGCATAGCCATGTCCTCATTTCCATATAACCCTGACTGCCCTGGAATTAGAAAGCTTGTGATAATTTAGTTAATTACAAACTAAATGGTTGAAACTAATATGCTTTACAAAACCAGCTCTTCAGGTGTCCATATTTTTAAAATAGCTCAGTCTACTTACTTGTGCATTTTTCCATTTAGAATTGTAACAAAAATGATTTCATATCATATGCCCCTCAATGTCACATAACCTTGTGTGAGGGGATTTAAATATGGTCTTTAATGCTTAATATAGGATAAACCTTTGAAATTTATAGCATTCCTGGCTATGCTCATTCTATAAACCAATTCACATTATCTAACCTACCTGCTGATAAAGCCCAAATTATAAAACTACTCTATTCAGATCTGCATCAACCTGAGGTCAATAAAGATAGGCAAGATTTTGTTTTTGTTTTTGTTTTATTATGTTTGGTTTTTCCCCACAATCTAATTCATTTCATACAGAATTCAGCAAATAAGAAAGGCTCTTTACCAGAACATTTGTCTTAGCATGAATGCTTATAATCTTTCTATTATTATGGCTTATTTGAAGTGAAAGGGAGAAGTTTGCAAGTGTGGAAGAAAATACTGGACACTCCACAGAAACTGAAACTGAAGAAGGGAACAAAAGGAAAAGTAAAGAAACAAAAGGAGGTGGGGAAAATGCAACATGGAAAACTAAAGGTGCTTTGTGTATGGCCATTAAGGGAAACATACCCTGTTCCCACTTCTGCCACCAAATGAGCCTTCAACTTCACCACTCTCGGAGGCACATAAATCCCCTGTGAAATGAGGAGTCATCCTGTGATATTTTGTTTTCCAGTTCTACCATTTGTCTTTCAAATATTTGCATTTTCTGAATTGCAGATTCTCTGCAGATTCTTTCTGAGCTGAGGTAAATGCACTGCTTTCCTTTCAGTTCAGAAGCTTAATTTCCCTTAAATAGGACTTTCATTTTGAAACGAATACAGGTTGACAGGCTAAGTTTCAAGACCTAGGGATTCAAAGTCACTGCTCATGAGCTATTTTGTAGGAATCAGAAAGTCATGGTGTCATGAAATGGAAGACTTTGGGTTATGGGACACATTTGTAAAAAACCCTTAGCTGTGGACGCAGAACAACACACACTGAATCTCTGCTGATGTTTTCCAGACTACTGCATGACCACTAGGTAAAAATACATCTTATTCAAGAAAGTTTTCACAAAGGAAACAATGTAATAGATACTTTCCCTAACTGTAGATGGTAGTAGACATATTGCATAGTTATAATATATAATATTATATATATATGTTCTTATAACTAGATAACTTGCATTAGGAAGTTTTGACAAAAGTGTTAAGGCAATGTTTAAAATCAGCCTTGGCACAGTTTAAATATGCCTTCCAGCCTGTAAGTCCAGTTGGTTAACAACCTGATCTTTTAAGAATGAACTTTAGTTGAAAAAATGAAAGTTGGCAGAAAAGTGTTGAAAATGGATGAGGTAATGATTTAGAAAAATAAAGGATATTCTAGAATGTCAGAAGGGAATTCATTAATGCATCTCATGGAAGAGAAGATGACAAAATAATCTAGCCATCAAATTACATAACTGGCAACTGAGTTGAGTATGTTAGTGAAAGCTGTCACTGTTTCCAGTTGAAACTGAGGGAAAAGAGTTGGGAACCCTGAAAATGAGTGAAGGACAAAGTATATTTGAGAAAAAGTCACTTTTCACAGAAGATTCTCTGACTATAAAAAAGAAATGTCCTTCCACAGAGGGATGCTGTATAAATTCACATGAATGAATCATTTTTGTACTCTTTTTTCCATTTAGACCCAGCTCCCATGTGTGAAATTTTCTTCAATATACCCTTAAAAGCCTCAAGTAATAACTCCAGTTAAATAGTTTCAAAACAGAGTTAATTTGCTCCATAATTTTTATATGTTAAAATGTCTTTATTTAAATTCCTATTTATATGAAACATTTATGTAAATTTATATCAATTGCATTAATTCATATAAAATATATATATACATATTATAAATAAATTCTCCTTTTCCCTTTTATCAACAAATAAAATATTCTTCCTTTTATCAATGGTCAATTTCTGAACAATCTACCACTTGATTTTCTAAGACTTGGTGTGTGCCTTACTTTTTCCCGTGTTTTTCTTTACTGAACAATTGACTAGACAGTAGAAAACTTATTTCTCTGAATCTGTACCCCTACTTCCTTGTCTAGTTCATTTCTTTCATTACTTTGTCTGACAAGTATATAGAAATTATCCACCCATACTTCCTCAACTACTTATATACCATTAACTCTTAATTTTTTAAATCAGTTTGCTTTGGATGTGCAAATTATGGCATGTAGATCTTGATGCTTTTTCACTAAGTGAAAATCTCATGTGCCAATGCTTCCAAAAAGCAATAGCATATTATCACCATCCAAAAATTATCCCTAAAATCTCTTCTCAGTTAATAAGCATCTGTGTTCCCAAACTAACCATTTTTCTTTGGTTACTTTTGGTTTGTTTTTGAATGGCATGTTGGTAGAATCATACACAGCAGGTTTGGATTCTTTCCTTCAACATTAAGATTGACACAATGACTTTTATTTAAGTAATTAAATTATTAGCACTGCTGTATAGTAGTTAATCATAAGAAATCTTACCTTTCATTAATTTATTTTCTTAATAAATGTGCTTTGGTCATGTTTTCAGTTCTTAACTAATGCAAATATTGCTGCTAGGGACATTCTTTACATGTATTTTAGTGCACAAATATGTGAAGGGAGAGGAATCACTGGGTCACTGGAAATCATATATTCAGGTTTCATAGATATTGCCCATTTCTAGAGAATACTGATTTATATTCCCATGGTAGTACTGAGTTCGAGTGGCTGCACATTCACCACACAGTTTGCATTACTGTATCTTTCATTTTGTTGTCTCCTCTGGATATACATGGAATTCACATCACATTATAATTGCATTTCTCTGTCTGATAATCTTGAGCACCTTATCCACATGTTTGTCTATTTGGGTATCCTTCTTTGTGAAGCATATTTTCAAGAATTTTGTCCACCTTTATTGGTTTGTTTGAGTTCTTTATATATTAGGGATATGAGCTCTTCATCCATTTTGTATATGGGAGTGCTATTTATATAATATTACACGTATTTATATATGCAAACATTCACTCCCACTTTACTCTTTGGCTTGCTTTTAATTTTTTTATGCCTGTTTTTTTTATTGTTACTTTCTTTACGATTAGTATTTTTGCATCCATTTAAAGAAATCTTTATCTCCTTCAGTAGCATTAATACATTCCACTATGTTATCTTCGAGAAGAGGTCTTGTTTACCGTTCATATTTAGACATGCAATGTATCTGGAATTGATTTTGGTGAGGGTTGTGGGTTAGTAATCAGATACTTAGCCCACGTGAAGATCCAGTTAACCCAGCATTAGTTATTTAAAAGACTATTTTAATTGTGCGTCTGAGAAAGGAACAAAGGTCTCCTGTGAAGGCTTTTCTCCTTAAGGCCCAGGCTCTCTAAGGAATCCCAGATAACCAACACATTTGTTAGGGTAGTCAGGGGGCAAACCCAGCAGCCCTCTCCCAGCCTGTGCCTACCTCCCCCTCTCCTCTTCTATTGTGTTCAGATGCTTCAAGATGTTTCCATTCCAAAGTCCAAGGGCAATGTTACCTCTAATGGAAAGGCCTGACTTTACCTTAACCCCCCACCCAGGAATAAGCAGTTCCAGTCAAGGAACTCTCAGGGGTTGGTCCCTTCCCACTGTGGTGTGGAGATACTCATCCCTTGAGCAGCAATGGCAAATCTCATCTCTGACGTAAAGTGGGGTGTGGAGCTGTCATCCCTGAATGTGACCCAAGCAGTTGCCCTTCCTGGGAGATTGGCCATGGTGAGATCTGTTTCCCTGCTCTTGGACCCCTTATCCCATGTAAGTAATAAAGCATAATTTTCTGGAGTTTTCTGTGGTGCCTGAGTCTGTGCTCCCATGACACACCATAGAGCAACTCACTCGACAATGTTCTTTGCATCTTTTTATAAATCAGGCATCTCTCTATATGCCAGTGTCTGATTCTGGACCACATTTGAATCTCTTTCAAGCTGTTTATTTTTCTATTGCCACACTCTAATGTTGTAACTTTATAATAATAATTATTGATATACTACAATTTTGTTCTTCTGCATGTCTTTAAACTTGATTTATAGAATTTCATCATACACAACTGCTATTTTTGAAATGGTGAGATTTAGAAAATATTCTATTATTTATATAGTTCAAAATAATGCATGACCTATTATAGGCACTATTCTAAGCACTTTATTTATTTTTTAGTGTGGTACATTCATTGCAATTGATGAACACATTTTGGAGCATAACCACTAAGCATGGATTATAGTTCACATTGTAGTTTATACTCTCTCCCACACAATTCTGTAGGTTATGGCAAGATATATAATGGCCTGTATCTGTCGTTGCAATGTCATTCAGGACAATTCCCAAGTCCTGAAAATTCCCCCGGATTACATTTGTTTTTCCCTCTCCCTGACCTCAGAACCTCCAGTGGCCACCGCCTCTACATCAGTGATAAAAGTTCTTCCATCGCTAGAAGCACAGTAAGTCTATAGTAGAATACCAGTGAGTCTACTCTAGTCCATCATCCATTCCCCAATCCTGAGGATTCTGTGATGGTGATGTCCACTCCACCTTTAATTGAGAGGGGGCTGTGATCCCATGGGACTGATGGATGGGACTCTCTTGCTTGCAGTTGTAGACTCTTGGTTCGTTAGTATGCTGGGTGTCCATCATTACCTCCTTGTTAGTTGTCCTGGGTGAGAGCACTTTATATATACTGTGAAACTGGAACGATAAAAAATTTTACTAACCACCTTGATTTGCTTGAGCTTCCATTTTATCCAGGAAATTATAAAGAAAAAACGGAGGATAACTGAAGCAGGCTGATATACCAATGATCCTGATGAAGACCCCTGCCCCTGCCTGGAAGAAAGAACTCTAACAAAAAAATCAGGCTGACACCAGCAAAGTCTGTTAACTTTACTGGACGGCCACAATCTTAAACCACCATCCTGGTTGCTAATTAACGAACTGGGACACCCTGCCGGGACAGTCCACATCCCCCCACCCTGTAGTTCATGTAGCTTATGTACCCATTGTCCTCACGCCTCCCCATTCCCCCACACTGTCCCTTTGTCTCAAGCAGCCAAATAAGCTGCTCCACCAACTCAAAATTTTGAGTAGAAACCTCTTTTGTGCTGAACGTGCATTGATGCAACTTTGGCTCAATAAAATCGGTCTGCACCCCCTTTTAAGTCTTTTTATTTTATTTTCAGCACAACAATACTAACTCATTTAATACCCCCAAAAACCCAATTAGGTAGGCACTTTTAAACCCCCATATTAAGGATGAAGAAATGGAAGAATGAAGTATGTGGCCAATTTTATTTCCTTCCTAACCTACACTTAGTGCCCGGCAGTCTTTCAACACAGACAATCTGGCAGCATGGATAGTGCTTCTCAGAACTGTTGTCACTTTCTTCTTGGAATAGTCCAGGAGATAGTTGGTGACTGAGGCTAGGGTTTATGCTATAGTAATTTAAAGAAGAGATAGGTTTACGAATTCCTTTATGGCATGGCAACTGGATTTCTTGTCAGATTTGGATATAAGGCGAGAAGAAAATATAAAACTCCTGAGTTGCTATTAATATGTAGCCTGCATTAATAAGTCTAGTTATGGAGATGGGAAGTACTGAGGAAAGTATATTTGTAGAATGGAACGGAGAGTCGTGATACATTGGAGATGCCAAAAAGACAACTAACTACAAAATCTCAGTGGGAAATCTGAGGAGTATATGTGATATTTAAAATCATGAGACTGGATGAGATCACCTACAAAGAAAGGGTACAGAAAGAAAATGAGAGGGCCTAAGAGTGAAGTTCTGAGGGATGTTAAATTTAAAATTCTCAAGAACAGTCAAGAGAAACATTTGGAAGAACATGAGGTAACTACAGAGTCAGGGAAAAGTGGAGAAAGAAGCAATCAAGGGGAGAGTTGAGTAAAATCAGGATGGAGTATTGTCCAGATGCTTTGGAAAGCTATAGGGTAAAAATAACCTACATCTAAACAACAGATTCCAAATAGGAGATGGATGAGAATGGGTTGAAGTGACGAGAAAATGGGAACTGAGGAATTGAAGCTGGGGAATACAGAATGCCTCAAAGATTTTATGCTCTAAGTGGGAGAAAAGAGGAGGTGATGAAAGAATGGAGGCCTCATGGTAAGATATCACTGTGCATAATCTGAAGAATAATTTTTATAATAACAGTAGTAATTCAGCAGGAGACAAGAGTTTAATTGCAGTAACAAAATCCATGAAAATTTGAGAAGGCAGAAGATCATGGACATAGAATGAGCAACTTACAATGTAATCCATACAATTTTAAGATAGTTTTATTTTTAGATTTAGGTTTTACGTACTGTGAAAGTCTTTATCTGAAGGATGTGAGTTCCTAATCAAATTGTAGTTATTTTTCAATTAGTCAATATTTTAGTACCATATATGGAAGAACATTTTCTTTTGCTACTGATTAGCAATGCCTTTATATTATATATATATAACATATGTTGGTATTTATATATTTATATATAACATTATACCTATATAGCATTATATATATTCACACATATACTATTTATCTATTTTTAAGCAGTAAGAAATTATTTTAGTTATGATATTTTGGTAATATTTGGTTCCATATACTTGCTCTTCCTTTTAAATTTCTGTTATTAGACTTGGGTATCGATTCTTCCATATCGTATCAGTTCTAGAATGACATGTTCAAATTGCAATTTTATTGAAATTTCACATGAATTTGGATAAATTTCATATTAGTATCCAGTTTTTCCATTAATGAACTTGATATATTTCTCCATTTAATCAAATCATCTGAGAGGGTCATGCTACTTTATTACACCGTATGAACATAATTAGAGCACATAAAGAAGATGGTGACCAGGTGTTGCAAAGCCAATAAATCATGACATAAGGACAAATGAAACTGTTTAGAAAATAGAGACAACATAGTTATGATTACACTATAAATGTCAGCTGAAATCCAAATGATATGGAATATTTTAGTGTGGGAAATAAGAAGAGTTTACATAATTGGAGAATAATAGAAGCAAAAACATGGGGAATGAGATGCACTAAATAAACACACATGAATAGAGGGTATGATTTGGATATCATGGGTATTTGGAATTGACATGGAAAGCTGGGTAGGAGTAATGGATAAATGACCTCAAGCATTAAGCTTTCTTTTCAGTCAACTATAAATTTTGCAAGAATTATGATCATCTTATTTTCTAATTTTTGCTCTTTTAAAAGAAATGAAATATTAACAAAATTAACAAGTGTTTTATTTCAATGGGCTCTGGAGAATTAAAACTTTATAGTGTAAATCATGAAAAATTAGATAAATAACATCAATATAATCTTACTTCTGGGTAGTGGAGGATGTCTTATTGCAATGATCTCAAGTTGTGCTGGGCATATATTGATTATTGAACCAGATGGCAGTCCATTTACCTGAGCCAGAATGTTACTTTTTTTCTTTTCTTTTTATTTCTTGACCATCCTTTTTTCTTAAGGCACTGTAGAGGTATTGAAAAAGATAAATGTATTATTTCCAATAATATTAATACTCTTATTTCATTAATTGGTTCAAATCAAAATACCAAATAATAACAAATATAGCTCAGCAAAAACATAGTAATAGGCTGAATCTACCTATCCTGCCTCATACCTCTTGACTCATTTACCAAGAGCTTGTCACTCCAACTTATTCACATTTTCAATCTTAATCCTTAATCAGTGACATTTCTTCACTATTCATATACTTTATATGATATCTTAGTATATCCCATCCATTATTCTCAATGTTTTCCTTAACGTGAAAGACTTCTATTTTCTATAACAAAACAAGTTATTTATTCCCTCAAAACATAATTCAAGATAAATTTCCTCCAACTCAGATTTTCCTAGACTGCTGGCTTGTTTTCCACATTCCTATTCCTAAAATAGGACCAGGAATGTGGGTGTCCATTTACTTGTAGTAAGCCACAAACTTTTAAAATTGCACCTGGAAATTCATATTCATGGTCTCAACATATTTCAAGTAATTTTTGCAGCATTGCCTTGACTGCCTTAGGAGATAGTACACAAGTAAGACAGAATTGTAACTATTTTAATATTTTCCTTAGAGTAAATAATCTCACACAAAGGTACTTCTACTTACTATGTATTATGTGGATGAAATAAAGACATAGAAAAAGGAAGTATGGGGGGAAAAAACCTTGATAAATAAGAATATTCAATCATTGTAAATGTTACCATCTACTTTGAATTTCCTATATGAATCAATATTCTAATATCAACTAAATTTCATTAACTGTAACAAATGTTTGCTGCAAGCATTAATCATAAATAATAAAGCTTAGGAATTAGATGGTGAATTTTGGGGAAATAATTTTGATATCATACTACAATCCTTATTTGGTGAGTTTTCAGCAATTTATATGTGTTTTCAATCTGAAATTTTAAATACCATATTAAATGCATACATATATATGTATCAACTGTATGTGTGAGTTTTCGATAATCTAATTTCATTTTAAAGCCATTAGCAGTAGCTGAGAAAAAACATGAAATGTGTTGCAACCTCAGGGATGTTCTCTCCCAGAGAGTGTGTTAATGCGTCAGGGATGTTGAACATTTCATGAGCAACAATTTTAATCAATCCAAATAGCTTGGTATTGAAGAAAGGATTTGGAAGGCAGAAAAAATATTTTAAGTATTATTTTGGGTTCTTTCAAATACAATCTCAAAGTATGACTGAAAAAACCTGATGAACTTAACTGAGTCCAGAACAAAAAATATCAGGTTGCTAACATTAGGAGAATTAGGCAGACTGCCTCTTTCCCGCATCTTTCATTGTCAGCATCTATCATATACTCACCACATTCCCTAATACTCAACAAAAGGTAATGCGAGCTACAATAAAATGCAATTACCCTATCTTTAAACCTGCATTTGAAAAATATTTAGTAGTCAATAAGACGGAGAGGCCATCTTTCCACTGGCAGCATGGTGGCAGGCAGCTCTTCAATCTTTGTAAGCTTCCTCAGTCACCATTGGCAACTGAAATTATAAAAGTTTTTCTCTCTCTACAAGACATTCTGTATTACTCAATACATTGGAAACACATCATTGAGCCTCTCTGTGGGATGGATACTCAATTTTCAGTCCATGCCAGCAAAAGTGGTCTTTTTAGGCCTGGTGAGAAGTAGGTCCTGATTCTCCATTGTCAGTAAGTGCAGGATCCTGTGGTTTGCATGAGCTCTTGAAGCTTTCCAATTTGCTGGTCCATTGCAAGTGACTCCTGAAAGACCATTTCCTTGATATTTCCATACAGATGGTGTGATGGAGTGGTTAAGAGCGTGGGGATTTGAACCCTGTCTGCCACTCACTAGCAATGTATTGCCCAGGCTCTTAACCACCCTGCCTCCCAGTTGGGTAAACTGTAAAATAAAGATAATAATAGTTTTTACTTCATAGGTCTGTAGAGCAGATAAATGAGTTAATCTATGTGTTCCCTATCACTATTATTTTACCTTATTTTACCTCATTCTATGAATTCAGGTAATAAGTGGATACACATGTGAAAACCTGCAAACCTAGATAAATAATGGGGTTTAGGAAGTCAAGTTGCATTCACGAAAACATGCTGCCCTCTATAAAAATTTATAGTTATTTGTATTTTTCACAACACTGTAAATGTTATGGTTCTATATATACTCTCCAAAAATTGGACTATAAAAAGCAGGCATTTTATCCTTTAATGAAAATATCATGGGCACCAAAGTTGAAAGTATTTATTGATTGCCTACTGTGTACAAATGAATAGTTATCTATATTTTCAAAGAAATATGCTTCAATAAAACTGTGTTCTATAGGGATCAAGTTTATAGGATCAAAATTCATTGGGATTCATAATCGTGACTAAAATTATCAGCTGGATTCCACTGTTCAAAGTATCTATTTAGAAGAATACCTAGAAAGATGCTTCAAAATTCACGATTCAAATGGCAGAGAATGAGAACTATTTGAGACTCAGACATAAATTGAAAACAATTTGCATTTTACCCTGTGTATTAGCCAGCCAAAAGGGGTGTTAATGTGAAATACCAAAAATGGGTTGGTCTTTATAAAGGGCATTTATTTGGGGTAGAAGTCCACAGTTACCAGACCATAAACCATAAGTTTCTTCCCTCACCAAAGTCCATTGCCACGTGTTGGAGCAAGACAGCTGCCGACGTTTGCCAGGGTTCAGGCTTCTTGGGTTCCTCTCTTCCCGGGGCTGCATTTCTCTCTGGGCTTAGCATCTCTGGTTCCTCCACAAGGTCACCTGTAGACTATCAGGCGAACGGCTCGCTTCTCTTCTCCTGGGGCCTTCTCTCCAACATCAAAACTGCTTCTCAGAAACTGCTGCTTCTGTCCTTTACCTTGCCTTTTATATTCGATTCTACCACCCACCAAGGGGTGGGGCTCAACATCCTACTGATGTGGCCCAGTCAACACCCTAATCATAACTTAATCATGCCCAGATGAACAGATCAGTTTACAAACATGATCCAATTACTATTTTTGAATTCATAATTACATCAAATTGCCAAATGGCTACACTCTGATATACCCGAAGCATGATAATATTTACAAAGAATAACACATAATGCAAAATTTTACACTGAGATTAACTTTCAATCCCTTTTTATGAAGAATGAAACCTCTTAGCTAGTGTAGCAAAGAAGTATCTTTTCTGATTTTATATTAATTCGTCTTTGATTTTTGTACACTTAGTTAATAAGCTGGGCCTACCTTTATTGATTATGGGGAGTACTCAGTCTTGTGTTCTGCAATAACTAAAATTTCAGACTTCATATGAAGTCTTCTAAGAAAATTTATTTATTTTACTTTCCCTAGAATAGGATACTCCTATTATTTCAATTTATTATCCTTAATATACAACTTCCAGTTCTGTTTCTTGACTTCTTGGATGAAGAGTCTATGACCTGGCTGTGTGTTTCAATCTACCAAGCTGTACATTTGATTGAAAAAACAAGATCCACATTGAGTTTTAATTCTGAAGCATGTCCTGTCAGGAGAGAAATTTTACCAATGTATATTCTAATGGAACCCCAGCTCTAGCTATAATTACCGAATTATTCTCATGATTGTCTCACATATTGACTTGCTTGTATATCTGTATTAGCCAGTGCAAGCCAATTTATAGGAGGGAAGAGTATAGAATTTTAATAATATGGCACACTGTATTCTTAAATATTGTGTGAACAATTATAGGCTAGAGGGACACCCTCCATAAATGAAGAGGACAATTAATTGCTAAGCTCTGTGCTATACCCTGTATCAATACATGATGGCATCAATGCTTAAGAAACTTGTGGGATTCACTCATTTATTGGCTTAATTTTCAGTTAACCGTCTCTCTGAATATAGTCTAGTTAGCTGATACCAACTGATTCATTTGCAAATATGTAATTCTCATGCTAAGAAAGGAGGTTTCAAATTTGATTCGTGTACAATATTCAAGTCCCTAGGACCTTGCAATAGAGGATAGAAGAAATGTAACATGAGGAGAATATGTAGAGCTGTTGGAATCCAGAAGATAAAAATATACAGACTGTTCCTCTCTAGAAATGGTCTTTAAGAAAGTGCAATATGACATAAATGAATGTCACTTACTGCCTAAGTGACATTACACAAGTTGTATCATCTCTCTGTGCATCAGTTTCTATAAGCACAAAATTGGGCCACAAATTGAAACAGAAACTCATAGGTGATTATGAGGATTCATTCAGCTAATATTAAATGACTTAGGGTGGTTAGAATGGTCTCTGACATAAGTTAAATGTGGTATAAGTGTCAGTTGTCATAGTAGTGTTGTTATTATCTGTCACTTGGTCTCTTCTCTCAAAGGTATCATGATTTCTTGGGATGCCCACAGGACAGCTTTTCCAGTTTGGCAAGAGAGACAGGCTCTTTAGAGAGAACATCTATCTCTACCAAGAACTTCTCCTCTTCCTCACCTTTAAAGGCTTAATCCTTCTCCCTAAAACATTGCTTCTGACTGGTTAGAGAATAATAAAACCTTCTAAGTATTATCCTCCACATCCTAGTTCTCTTAGCTTGATTCTGAGCTTAACTCCATGGAGTCTGTATTAGTTTAGTGCTCTGCATAAGAAATTACCACAATCATAGCTGATTAAAATAAAACACATTTGTTATCTTATGGTTTGTGTGGATCAGAAATCTGGCTTATCTGGGCCCTCTTCTTGGTGTCTTACAATACTGTAATCAAGGGGTCTGCCAGGGCTTGGTTCTCATCAGAGGTCTGACTAGGGGTGAACATCTTTCCATAATAGAATTTAATTCTTTGTAGGGTCCATGGCAGCTTACTTCTCCAAAGCAATCAATGGAAAGAGAGAGACAGAAAGAGAGAGAGACTCTAACAAAATAGCAGTGCACTCTTATGTAGCCACATACATGAAAGTTTGTATACAACATTAACTTTGCCTCAGTCCATTGGTTAGAAGTCAGTCACAGGTTCTACCCACACTAAACAGGGACACGGGTACAAAAAGGTATGAATCTCAGCACACTTGTGACCCAAGGGTCTTGGGGGCACCATAAATGTCTGCCTGACATAAAGCCTATTTTCCACAAAGCAGCAATGACATTCTTGTGACACATAATTATTTTATGACACTCTCATGCTTCAGCTTTTAGGAGATTATCATCTCCAACTTTTAACTCTCAGGCCCTTTCCAAATACACTGGCTTGACAATTCCTATTTTATCAATTGCTGTGTCTTCTGCGATGAAGTCTCTTCCCTCAGTAAACACATGGTTTTCTCTCTCACATCATTGATACGTCCACTATTTTTTTCAAATTTTATGCCTCAGAGAGGATTCATAGTCTACCCATATCTTTTTAACATGTCAGCCTTGAGGTCCCTTCTGTCTGTTATATTCCCAAAACTCTCAAGTTTGGGGCAAATTTATATAAAAGTGGATAAGATAGTGTAGTAGCCAAAGGGGTACTGATGCAAAATACCAGAAATCTGTGGGCTTTTATAAAGCATATTTATTTGGGGTAGAAGCTTACAGTTACCAGGCCATAAAGCATAAGTTACTTCCCTCACCACAGTCTATTGTCACATGTTGGGGCAAGATGGCTGCCGACATCTGCCAAGAGTTCAGGATTCTTAGTTTCCTCTCTTCCTGGGGCTCTGTTTCTCTCTGGGATCAGCTGCTGTGCTCTCTCCAGAAGGACAGCTGTAGACTGTCAGGTGAATGGCTCTCTCTCTCTCCCTGGGACTTCTGCTGTGTCTAAGGAGCCGTCTCTCTTCCTCTGTGTTCTTCTCCTGTGTGTTCACTTCCCAGGCTCTAGCTCAAAACTCCAAACTCTGTCCTTTGCCATGTCTTTTCTCTGTGAGTCACTACCCACCAAGGGGTGGGGACTCAGTGCCCTACTGATGTGGCTCAATCAAAGTCCTAATCATAATTTAATCAATTAAAAGTGATACCTCTGAAAGACCAGTTTACAAACATAATCCAATAGCTATTTTTGGAATTCATAAACAATGCCAAACTG
>JAQZBX010018774.1:0-34318 GCA_029593785.1 Cabassous unicinctus | reverse complement strand
ATATATATACACATTTTATAAAGGTGCTTGGTGTGGAGGTGGTGTGGGCAGGTGGGACTGTTTCCGCTGGCGTGAGGCTCAGTCTCCTTGCCGAGGCAGCTCTGGGTTTGGGTTTTAGCTCCCGTCTATGGGAGCTTAGCCTCCAACCTGTTTCACCAGACTTGTTATTATAATTCTATAAAAGCCTCCCTTTTCTCCCTAATCAGTCAGAACCAGCTTGCTTATTTGGAAGACTCGTCACCTTGATTGTATTATTTTTTGACTGAGTAGCACATAACAACCAAAGATGTAACTGAAAAATGGCATATAACTTTACCCAATAAAGGCTAAACTTAAACACCTTCCATGTAAATTCTTGTATGCCATCTGTGTATGTCATAGACCAGATAAAAGCGAAGGCGTTCATTATTCCAGGTCTTAGCCCTCCTTATTGCCAATTACAACATTTTTTTCCTTTTGAAATTAAGTCTTCTGTTAGTCTAGTGATTGCTGTTGTATAGTTAATGACATGTGTCAGCACTATACATCATAGATTTTCTGAACCAGTTTCCAGGCTTCATCAGCATTTCCACAGAAAGACATTTGTGATCAAGGTATGGGATGTATTGACAAATGGCTTTCTCTGATAGGAGATTTGGAAATAGCATCTGGT
The DNA here is from genome assembly GCA_029593785.1 of Cabassous unicinctus. Classification (NCBI taxonomy): domain Eukaryota; kingdom Metazoa; phylum Chordata; class Mammalia; order Cingulata; family Chlamyphoridae; genus Cabassous; species Cabassous unicinctus. Next base: position 33,666 of record JAQZBX010018774.1, on the reverse strand, counting down.
TTAATTAGTTTTATAATTTTTATTCCTTTACATTCCTAAGCTGAACAGTACCCACTATACTTGTCATTCATTCTTTTGAGTGATGGTTCCCCTTGGAGTGGGGCAGAGACGGCCTCTTGGATGGGTAAATGAGCATCCTTTTAAAGAATGGTGGTAGTAGTGGATTACAATGGGAATCTTGACAGATTCTTAAGTGTGTCCAATTGGACCTCAATGCTAGTAGAGAAAGCAGCTCCCAGGAGCCAAACTAGACAAGATATGGTCATGGAAGACAGGAAATGCTGTTTTAATAAAGTACCATTGGCTCCTTGTATTTTTGACAGAAAATAACCTATTTCTGGCCTGTGATCAAAAGCATATCACGTGGAATTTCTGGTGGAAATTGCTTAGAGGAGTAGTGTGTGTCAAAACGTCCACATGATAGTCGTCACTCATCACCATGATTCCTCGAGGAGATTTTTATGGATAGGCAAGAAACTACTTTCCTGTGCAAACCTTTTAAAGGGGGTAAGAGAAAATGAAAAAAAAATAAAAATCAACAAGCTAATAAATGGAAGGGCTATGGAATAGTAGCTGGAGAAAATGGACTATTGAACTAGCTGTTTATTCTTGCAAGAAATTTTGAGTGAAAAACAAAGGGACTAGATTCAAAATCAAGCTCTTATGACAATAAGGGAAAGCGTCTTTGAGCTTTTTGCTGTGTGAGAAGCAGAACTGTAGATATCAGTGAATTAATTTCCTGGGAGGACCTTGGATGTCCATTAGTGCAACACTCCCATTGGCTAATGGGGGAAACTGAGATCCACAAGAAAAAATGACCTGCCCAAGGTCACTCTTCCAAGCAGAGACAGGTGCAAGTTTAGAAGGCTGCCCGTAAAGGACAGAATTCTGGGACAGTTTTAAGACGGAGATGCTAATACCTGTATAATGTGGCCTTTGTGGTAAAAAAAATGGGGGCTATTTAAAAGCCAAGGACACCCTCACCCCACTCTCGGACTCTTTCTTGCTGCAAACACACAAAAAGTTAGAGTGTCTGCTGATAGCACTGTTTTTTTTTTTTTTTTTTTAAGATTTATTTATTTACTTTATCCATTTTAAACCCCCCCTTCCCCATTTGCTGTTTTGTGTCCATTCGCTGGGCAACTCTCTGTGTCTGTTTCCTGCCATCTCTTCTCATCCTCCTCCTCCAGTCCTCACCAGGATTCGATCCTGGAGACTTCTGATGTAGGAGAGAGGTGTTCTGCCACCTGTGCCACCTCGGTTCCTGGTCTTCAGAGCATCTCGTCTTGTCTCTCCTCTGCGTCTCTCTCCTGTTACATCATCATCTTGCTGCCTGGCTCCCGGGGCCTGGCGGCTCACCGGCACACAGAGCCTGGCAGCCCATGTGCCCTCTCTCTCTCTATTTTTTTATTTTTACCGGGAGGTCCCGGGGATCGAACCCAGGTCCCTCCATATGGCAGACGGACGCCCAACCATTTGAGCCACATCCGCCCCCAAGCTGATAACACTGTTTGACTCTGAAAAGTTGCCTGGGTTTCTCTCCCTGAATGGGTGTTCTCCGATTCAACAAAGGACATGAATGAAGCCCTAGAAACGTACGAATTCTGCACTGGCAACACCTCGGTGCTGAATCAGAAGGCAAAAACGGCGAGAAGGCAGGGTTGAAATGCACAAAATGCAATTCAAGTGCAGCTGAAAAGATCAAATGCACAGATGCAAGGGGAGAGGGGTCTGATAAAAGCCATTCAAAAAGAAAAATAAACAAAAATAACAAAAAGACCTAGGGTTCTGGTTGACTAAACTCAGGATGCCTCAAGTTCGTGCTGTGACTGTCGAGCAAATGAAAAGAAATCTTAGGCTGAAATAATCATACAGTGCTCAGTGTCAAGGGGGTTGAATTGTGTCCCCTCAAAAGGCATACTGAAGTCCTAACCAAGCCCTGGTACCTGTGAAAGTGCCTTGATTTGGAAATAGGTGGAATCCAGTTAAGATGAGGTCATACTGGACTGGGGGGCCCTAACCCCAGTGACTGGTGTCCTCAGAAGCAGAGGAGGATGTGGAGACACAGAGAAAGAGAAGAAGTCCATGTGACGAAAGGCGCAGAGCTCAGAGGGATGTGTCCACAAGCCAAGGAATACCAAGCATGGCTGGCAATCGCCAGAAGCCAGGAGGGAGGCAGGGGACAGGTTCTCCCCCAAACCCCTAACAACAGCTTGATTTCAGATTTCTGGCCTCACGAATTGTGAAAGAATAAATTTCTGTTATTTTAAGCCACCCAGTTTATGGTAATTTGTTATGGCAGCCACAGCAAACTAATACGGTGCTCAAGAGACCTACTGAGAGGAACTTATAGGGGCAAGAGATGCCAGTTCAGTGTAAGAGGGAAATTCCTTGCTACTAATGGTGTTAGATTGGGCTGCTTTACTGTGATGGGCATCTCAAGCTGCAAACAGCCTGGGCAAGCGTCTGTCAGAGATGTAGATGTACCTCTGCATTGGACTAGATGGCCCCAAGCTTCACTCCCACTCAGTGTGTCTGAGTCCAAAGCCCAGCATCATTCTCCAAATCCCACTACTTACTGTGTGACCTTAGGCAAGTTGTTTAACCTCTCTGAGCCTCTCTTTCCTTGGCTGTAAGATCAGGAAGGCCACATATCTCAGGATCATCTTAAAAATCAATTGAGCCAATGCACATTAAAGTTCTTAGTATGGTGCTTGGCACATGATAATATTTTAAAAAAAACATTGGTCCTCAGAGCTTTCCATTCTTCCATCTCTAACAGCTCATTCAGTGATGAGCATGTGACCCATAACAAAGAATGAGATGCCCTGAGACTTTTGGTTAGGCTTCTTGAAGGTCTTCTTGTCCAGTGGTCTAAAGGCTGACAGAAAATACTTCTTTGAGGTCTTTTTACACCTACACCCAGAGATTAAAGACAGCTGGAGACAGAGATGAGAAATGGAGAGAAGCAGGTCTGCAATGACTTTGGTCCCTGAATCCAGCTGTGCCTGAAGCCTGCATGGCTTCTAGGCTTTTCATTTACATGAGTCGATTAATATCAGGTTTTCAATTGTGTGCAACAGAAGAACTGTGGGAGATGCAATCCTCAAGAAAGACAGTCTCGGTTCCTATAGATTTATTGCTATTGTATTATGTGAAGACGCAGCCTGGCAGGGACTTCTCCTGTCTTCCATGCCTGGAGCTGAGAAGTCACTAGAGCACGCTTGCCTCAATCACCTTTGCTTGGAGCTTAGGACAGCCACAGCTTTCCTACTTCAAGGATACAATGACCTGAAGATTTACTTATTTTCGGCACCTCTCAGCCAAGAGGCTGTACTTTTAAAACCACAGCTGCTGCTTCTTTAGAGACCACCCCCTCTAAGTGCCGGAGGCTAATCAGTCACGCATACTGAAAAGGTCTCCCTGTTTAATTCAGCACCGGGTCGGTCTGCGTGTGTGAGTGCCATGCCTGCTCTCCCGGCAAGCACACGGCTTGGCACAGAGAAGTGTCGACAAGGTCAGCACAATGCGGTCTGCAGTGAGGATTCACAGGAGCCTTTCTTCCTCCGTCAGGCCACACTCTGCCATCACTGGCTTGCTAATAAAGTTAACCTTCTTAAAACCTGCTGCACGATTGGGTTAGGGCTGAAGCAAATTGGCACCGAACCTACAGTGCCGCCATCGAACAAGGTTATGGGAGGCACTGCTCCGGCTCCTTCGGATCGCAGCTGTCTTAGCGGCCTCTGGAGATTCTTCTGGTGAACTCCCAAGTCGGGAGACAGGCTGCTGAGCCTCCTGCCCCGAATGCAAACATCGGTGGTCAAGATGCTGGAGGCCGGCTGTAAGATCTTACTGGTTTCTGTAGCTATCATTTATTCAAAATGGGCCTTTTCCCGGAGAAGTCTTTTCCCTCTGCTGGATCTAATCTTGTCTAAACCAAGTTAAGGCACTTCTTTATTGCATTTTAAAAAACCACATTCCTTATCCCGTTGATCAGTCGGTCAGGTTACTGGTTTATCTCTTGCTTCTCTGGAGAGAACCTCCAGAGCAGGCGGGGTCCCCTGAGACCTGCTGGAGGGGTTTGCCCGAGGGGGAGCAGAGAGCCAGGGTGGGGACAGGGGTGCTCAGTACTCACCTGGAGGGGGCCCTGGCGGGACCTGGAGACCCTCAGTGACTGCAGGGGCCTCTTTCCTTGGCAGTACACCTGCTGGAACCAGGAAATGCTGTGACATGTGGGGAGCGTCAGGAAGCAGAGCTCGGGAAAGTGGGCTAGCTGCCTCTTGCCTCCTGAGCGGCCTTGGGACTCGCGGGCCTGCAGGGTTTACAGGTACTTGTGTATGCACCGTGCATGACAAGTCCAGCATCCAACAGGAAGGTTGGAGGCTTCAGGGGATGTTTGATTTGAAACGTGTCACCTGCTTGCTTGGCTTCAGTGGCTTTCGTCCCTTTATGTTTTCGTGCTGAGGAAGCACAGCGAGTGCACGCGGGTCTGAAAGGTAAGGAGAAATCGGGAGCTCTTTCTTTATCTGGGAGGCCTCTGCCTCTGGGAATTAGTCGTCTTTGCAGGCACATTTCTCTCCCTGAGAATTAGGATCATCTTTCAAGGAAGCATTAAGACTTTAGACAGGGTCTTGAGACAAAGCCAGGCCTCAAAATCTTGACTCAGCCCAGAGAGCCTGGGCCCACTTGTCTGCCGAGGGGTATTGGCTGGAGAGCTGCAACGACATCTTCCCAGCTTTCCTTGGAGAATCCCAGCCTTCAGGAATCCCATTCAGGTTTTTTACACCCGAAATTTTCATCTGCCTCTGCAGGTGCAGGTCAGGTTGCAAATAAGCCTGTTTCTGTATATGGGACTTAACTTATGAGGGACTTCATTATAACTGATTCCAGTGACTGAGCCAAACGTAATACCAGCTAAATTATTTGGGGGCTTATTTTAGCAATTTTGTTACTGAAATAGCAAGAAGCTGTTTTATGACTCTTTAGTGCATGGGCTCTGAGGATGATGCTCTAGAAAAAGCCAGGGTAATTAATTTATCGTATCTCGGGCAGCCAGAAGTAACTGCAACATTATCACTGGGTGGTGGGTACAACACACCCGGCGTGCAAACAGTGTCACATCTACTTTTCTAAAACAAGAAATGCAGTGTCTGTCCTTGTTGCAGCTGCTTGCCCTTCTCTGGGCTCTTCCAGGATCCGTGGGGAAAGGGCAGGCCAGCTTCTCAGTCTGTCTTTGTTCCAGCAGCTAACACCCCTGGTCTGAGCTGAACCTGGTGGAGAGAAGTGGGGGTGAGGGGGATGAGGGGGTGGGTGTCGCCCTCCACTGGGTAAACCTTCTTCTCAGGTCTCCTTTACCAAATGCCTCTTAATGTGCTCTGACCTGGTGCCCACCTTGCCCTTCCTCCACGTACCCCGCCACCCTGCCGACTGCTCTTCTCCCCCACCCTTCAAACCCTCTGACGTCCATCCCTCCTTCCAGGGCGGGACCATTGGGTCCTCTCTCAGGGGTGCTCCACTCCATCACTGCTGGTCCTCCCAGCCCTCCACCCCTTGGAAAGCACAGGTGCCTGCAGGTGCCAGGGCTTACCAGCTTAGAAAGGTAGGGGTGAGGAGGCTGTTACCAGCTTTCTTTCCTTGTTACATCTGTTTTCCAAGAATCTGCATATAGTGCCCTTTACACATTAAGGTCAGCAGATATTGGTAGAATGAGTGAATTATAATGACGTGTCTGTAAGAATGATTTATGTGTCATAGCCGTGGTGTGCTGGAGCTGGTCCTTGCTGGCTCACAAGAGCCGATTGTTCAGTTTTCAAGAATTTTCCAGGCCAGTTGTTAAATACAGCCATTTAAAGATGTTAAATCATACAAACGTACAAATTAAATGAATTATATTAAAAACAAATGTTATAATCACCACATCCTGATTATTTCACTACCTCTTACTGTTATCTGTACTCCTGAGGTTATTTGCATCTGCTTTTTCTGCATCTTGGGAATAAAATTGTCTCCTCTGCTACTGAGCATCTCCTCCCGGGTCTGTGTTCAGTGGCTTCATACTGGCGACTTAAACTTGGTCTTGGTGTGTTCACGTGTGCCACAGAAACTGGCAAACGCTGTAAATCAGCGGTGATGCCCATGATGACCGGGAAGCCAGTTGTTAAGCATCCACCACCTTGCCACCAGTCAGAAGCTTCATCTGATCGTCACAAAATCTCTAAACTGGAAGCAGGACTTAATTATCTCCATTTTGCTGGCAGGGGAACAAACACCCGGAAGGCAATAGCTTACCCTAAGAGCACTTCTGAGTCTTACCTCCATATTTCACCATTATATTTTTGCCACATCTATGATAGATAATTAAGAGTAATTGTGATTAATTGATATGATTAATTGTGATTAAGTAACATGATAATGGAGATTAATAAATTCTTAAATTTATTTTTACTTTTTCTGTAAAGCATTACTCTTTAGAAAAATAATGGCAGAAATATAGATTAATTTAGGATTGCTAGACAAGATACAGGCCACCCAGTTAAATTTTATCTAAATTTGAATTTCAGATAGATTGTGAATAGCTTTTCAGTGTAAGTATGTCCCAAATATTGCATGGGGCATACTTATACTAAAAATTTATTGATTGTACTAGTTGTTAGACTCATGTGTCAACTTGGCCAGGTAATGGTGCCCAGTTGCTTGGTCAAGCAAGCACTGGCCTAATTGTACTGTGAGAACATTTTGTGGACTTAAATCATCAGTGAGTTGATTGCATCTGTGGCTGATTACATCTAAAATCAACTAAGGAGATTGCCTTCAGCAATGTGAGATGTCTCATACAATCAATCAGTTGAAGGCCTTAAAAGGAGAATTGATTTCAGAAGTCAGGGAGAGAATTCCTATCTCTGCTTCAGACAGATAGCTTCTGCTGGGGATCTTATTGAGGACCTTCATTGGACTTCCTGAATTGCAGCCTACACTGTGGAATTTGGACTTATGTATCCCCATGGTTGTATGGGTCAATTTTATAAAATTTCATAATATTTACAGATATCTATGGAAGGTTCTGTTTCCCTAGAGAACCCTGACTAATACAGCTTGGTATAAGAGTGGTTCTTGAGAAACAGAATCTTAAAACTGGGATTTCTGAATTGGTTCTGGCATTTTTGCAATTGGCTCTCTACTCTAATTAGAGTCAAAAGCATTAATAACTCTGTATCCAATAATTAAGAGACCAATGATAGTCCCTGTGAGTTAGCAATAGAGATATGCAAAATATCACCACTGTATACAACTACTTCAATGCTTATAAGAGGCAAGGCTCTAAGTGAGAGTGTTTTTAACACCTTAACAGATTTTTGTGAAGTTAAAAGGTACAGTGATGTTGGCTGGTTGTTCCTAAACACATGGATAGAGTTACAAAAGAAAGGGATGAGCTGAAGTCTTCAAATGTGAAGTGCTGCATGAATGATGTGAAAATTTCTGTGTGTGCCCTGAAAGAGAATCTTGTTTCGTGCAGCCCCAGACTTGAGTCTCTGAAATCCAGATTCAGGGTCTTATTGTGTAAGCCCCAGAGTTACAACGGAAACTAAAATCTCAACCTCGCAGAGTGTCTGCTGTTAAAGTGAGGGCACTGATTTGAAAGGAGTGGAACCCTGAGGATTGGGAGGGAGACATGTGGGTTGATAATGAAGGCAGTGGGCACACTGAAACCCTAAATTCTAATTCTGCTGAGTATTTGCCATCTAAATCTATAATGGTCTGCCCTGAGGTAACATCTTCCCCATCACCAGTCTGCCCTGAGGAAACAGCCACCGGATCTCCAATCTGCCCTAAGGGGTCTTCCATCCAACCTCTACCTGAAAAGATTAATCCTGTCTCTCGCCAGATGAAACTGCAATGGAATGCCCTGAGATAACTGGCTTGCAAGACACTTCTAATTCTTCTCATTACCCACTCCTACCACTCTTTTTCCTTCCAGACCTATAACTAGATTAAAGTCACAACAACCCCCAAAGGTGAGGTATAGATTGTGACACATGAGGAAGTGCCCTGTACTCCAAAAGAACTGCATGAGTTTTCCAATGTGTATAGACAGATCAGGAGAATATGTGTGGGAATGGATATTAAGGGTGTGGGATAACGGTGGAAGAAATATAAAGATGGAATTTATAGATATGGACCCAGGGAGTACAGATCCTCGATTCAACGTTACAGCTAAAGGGGTTAGAAAGGGCTCTAACAGTTTGCTTGGGTGGCTGGCTGAAACATGGACCACAAGATGGCTGACATAACCTGAGGCTGAATTGCCAGGACTGCCCTGGTATACTGTAGATGAGAGGATCCAAAGGCTTAGAGAGATTAGAATGTTAGAATGGATTTATTATGTAAGACCTGCTCACCCACCCCAGGAATGCCCAGAGAACACACCTTTCACTAGTACTGGGCGGTATAAATTTATAAGACTAACTCCATCTTTCCTGAAGAGCTCTGTGGTCTCTCTTCTCTGTAGGTCAGATATTACCTTGGGAACTGCTGTCTTGGAACTGGGATCCTTAAACGATATAGGGATGATAGGATCCTGGGCTGGCAGAAGCCAAGTGGCAGCACTTAATTGCCAAAGACAAGGGATGTGTGGCTACCACAATGAACAGCAGGTCAAAGCAGCACTCAAATTTGTCTGGCTTGCAGAGACCTATGGCATTGGCTAATAGACCATGGGGTACCTAGAAGTGAAATAGATGGGCAGTCTACTAACTTCCTACTTGATTTGTATAAGCAAAATAGCTCCAGTTCAAGGGAACAAAAGTCTGACTTGAATTACAGAAATAGAGAGTCACAGGCCCTTAATCAATTTCCAGACTTGAGAGTGCTTACAGACCCAGGGCCCCTTGAATAAGGGGAGGCTGGGTCCCCTTGAGGAGGGAACCTGTTACACTGCCAAAAATTAATACTGTTAATCTCCTTCCCAGCCTTCCCCAAAGAGACCTATGGCCTTTTATCAGGGTAATTGTGCATTGGAGAAAAGGAAATGGTCAGACATTTTGGAGACTATTAGACATTGGCTCAGAAGTGACATTACTTCCAGGAGACCTAAAATGTCACTGTGGACAGAGTAGGGGCTTATAGAACTCAGGTGATCTTTACAGTTTTAGCTCATATCCATCTCACTGTGGGACCAGTGGGTCCCTGGACCCATTCTGTGGTCATTTCCCCAGTTTCAGAATGCAAAGTTGGGATAAACATACTCAGAAACTGGCGTAATTCCCAATTTGGTTCCCTGACTAGTGGAGTGAGGGCTATTATGGTAGGAAAGGCCAAGTGGAAATCACTAGAACTGCTCCTACCTAGGAAAATGGTAAATCAAAAGCAATACCAGATTCTTGGAAGGATTGCAGAGATTAGTGCCACCATCAAGGACTTGAAGGATGCAGGGGTGGTGATTTCCACCACATCCCCATTCAACTCTCCTATTTAGCATGTGCAAAAACAGATGGATTTTGGAGGATGACAGTAGATGATGGTAAACTTAAACAGGTGGTAACTCCAATTGCAGCTGCTGTCCCAGATGTGTTATCATTGCTTGAGCAAATCAACACATCCTCTGGTATCTGGTATGCAGCTATTGATCTGGCAAATGCTTTTATCTCAGTTGCCATTAATAAGGACCACCAGAAACAGTTTGCTTTCAGCTGGCAAGGCCAGCAATACACCTTCACTGTCTTACCTCAGTGGTATATCAACTCTCCAGCCCTATGTCATAATGTTGTCCACAGGGGCCTTCATCATCTCACCCTCCCACAAGACATCACACTATATTGACGATATCATGTTGATTAGACTTAGTGATCAAGAAGAAGTAACTATTCAGACTTATTGGTAAGGCATTTGCTTGTTAGATGATAGGAGAAAAATCCAACAAAAATGCAGGGACCTTCTACTTTGGTGATATTTCTAGGTGTCTAGTGGTGTGGAACACGTTGAGATATCCCTTCTAAAGTGAAGGACAAGCTATTGCATGTGGCCTCTCCTATGACCAAGAAAGAGACCCAATGCTTAATTGGCCTCCTTGGATTTTGGTGGCAACATATTCCTCATTTGGTTGAATTAAACTGGCCCATTTACCAAGTGACCAGAAAAGCTGCTAGTTTTGAGGGGGACCAGAACAAAATGAGGTTCTGCAACAGTTCCAGGCTGCTGTACAAGCTTCCCTGCCCCTTGGGCCATATGATCCAGCAGATCCAATGGTGCTGGAAAAGTCTGTAGCAAATAGGGATGCCATCTGGAGACTTTGGCAGGCCCCTATAGGAGAATCACAATGCAGACCCTGAGGATTTTGAAGCAAAGCCCTGCCCTTCTCTGTGGATAGCTATTCTCTTTTTGAGAAACAGATTTTGGCCTGCTACTGGACCTTAGTAGAGACTGAATACTTAATCATGGGCCACCAAGTTACCATGAGACCTGCCTGAGTTGCCTATCATGAACTAAGTGTTATCTGACCCACCAAACCATAAAGTTGGGCGTGCACAGCAGCACTCCATAATAAAGTGAAAGTGGTATATATGAGATAGGACTCGAGCAGGTCCTGAATACAAAAGTAAGTTGCATGAGGAAGTGGCCCAAATGCCCATGGTCACCACTCCTGCCATGTTACTTTCTCTTCCCCAGCCCTTAGTTATGGCCTCTTGGAGAGTTCCTTACAATAGTTAACTGAGGAAGAGAAAACTTGGGTTTAGTTTCCATCTAATTCTACATGATGTGCTAGAACTACCTGGAAGTGGACAGCTGCAGCATTGCAACCCCTTTCTGGGATGTACTTGAAGGACAGTGGCGAGGGGCATCCCTCCAAGTTGGCAGAACTTCGAGTAGTGCACCTGGTTATGCATTTTGCTTGGAAGAAGAAATGGCCAGAGGTGCATTTGTACACTGATTCATAGGCTGTTGCCAATGGTTTGGCTGGATGGTCAGGGACTTGGAAGGAACATGATTGGAAAATTGTTGACAAAGAAGTCTGGGGAAGAGTTATGTGGATAGACCTTTTTGAGTGGGCAAAAACGTGAGATATTTGTTTCCGGTGTGCATGCTCACCAGAGGGTGAATTCAGCAGAGGAAGATTTTAATAATCAAGTAGATAAGATGGCTTGCTCTGTGGCTAATGCTCAGCCTCTTTCCCCAGCCACTCCTGTCATTGCCCAATGGGCTAATGAACAAAGTGGTCATGGAGGTAGGGATGGAGGTTATGCATGGGCTCAGCAACATGGACTTCCCCTCACCAAGTCCAACCTGGATACAGCCTTGCTGAGTGTCCAATCTGCCAGCAGAAGTGACCAACCATCAGTCCCTGATATGGAACAGTTTCCTGATGTGATCAGCCTGCTACCTTGTGGCAGGCTGATTACATTGGACCACTTCCATCATGGAAGGGGCGGCGATTTGTTCTAACTGGAATAGACACGTACTCTGGATATGGGTTTGCCTTCCCTGCATGCAATGTTTCTTCCAAAACTACCATCCATGGACTTACAGAATACCTTATCCACCATCCTGGTATTCTACACAGCATTGCTTCTGATCCAGGAACCCACTTCACAGCAAAATGATGTGTAGGAATTGATATATGCTCATTAATTCACTGGTCTTACCATATTCACAATCATCCTGGAGCAGCTGGATTGATGGAATGGTGGAATGGCCTTTTGAAGAACCAATTATGGCACAAACTAGGTGGCAATACCTTGCAGGGCTTGGGCAATGTTCTCCAGGAGGCATATGCTCTAAATATGTGCCCATTCTATGGTGCTGTTTCTCCCATAGCCAGGATTCACTTGTCTAGGAATCAAGGGTTGAAAATGGGAGTGGCACCACTCATTACCCCTAGTGATCCACTAGGAAAATTGTTGCTTCTTGTCCCTGCAACCTTAAGCTCTCCTGGTTTACAGGTCTTAGTTCCAAAAGGATCAGTGCTTTCACCAGGAGACAGGCAATCATTCCATTGAACTGGAAGTTAAGACTGCCACCTGGCCACTTTGGGCTTCTCATGCCTCGGAATCTACAGACAAAGAAGGGAATTACTGTACTGGCTGGGGTGATTCATCTTGACTATCAAGGGGAAATAGGACTGCAACTATACAATGGAAATAAGAAGAGATTGCCTGGAATACAGGAGGTCCTCTAGGGCATCTCTCAGTACTGCCATGCCCTGTGATTAAAGTCAGTGGAATACTGTAACAACCCAATGCAGGCAGGACTAACAATGGCCCAGAAACTTTAGGAATGAAGGCTTGGGCCACCCTACCAGGCAAAGAACTACAGCCAGCTGAGGTGCTTGCTGAGGGTAAAGGGAACATGGAATATGGAAAAGGTAGTGGAAGAAGGTAGTGATAAATACAAACTCCAACCATGTGACCAGTTATAGAAATGAGCGTTGTAATGGCCATGATTATTTCTTCCTTGTTTTGTTGTATGTTTGTATATGTACTTAAAATGAATACCTTTGTTTTCTTACCTATCTTATCCCCTTTTCATAGGACATAAGTTGTATTAGTTTTCATGTCATTGTATTTAAGTTACAGGATGTCAAGTTTAAGATGAATATTGCGCAAGGACTTGCACCCTATTCTAGAGGAATTTAGTGAATTTCTGGCTGTATGCAGTACAATTGAGTATTGTTACTTGAAAAAAATGTCTGTTATTATTTTTATTTAGAGATTAAGTAAAGTTTAAAATGATGTGTATGACTGCCAAGTTGACAAGGGGTGGACTGTGATGGTTAGGCTAACGTGTCAGCTAGTCCAGGTAATGGTGACCAGTTGTTGTCAAGCAAGCAGTAGCCTAAGTGTGCTTTGAGGACATTTTGTGGACTTAAATCATCATTGAGTTGATTGTACCTATGGCTGATTACATCTAAAATCAACTGAGCAGATTTTTCAACTGAGCAATAGAGATGTCTCATACAATCAGTTGAAGGTCTTAAAAGGAGAAGTGATTTCAGCATTTGGAGAGAGAATTTCCATCTCTAATTCAGACAGGCAGCTTCTTTTCCATGGGAACTCATGGAAAACCTTCACTGGAGTTCTTGGCTTGCGGCCTGCCGTATGGAATTTGGACTTTTGCAGCACCATGGTCGTGTGAGACAATTTTATAAAATTTTATAATATTTTCAGATGTCTCCTGTTGGTTCTGTTTCCCTAGAGAACCCTGACTAATATAGCTGTTTCACCATATTTGTTTTTTTCCTGAAAAAATTTTTTTTTGCTGAATCTAACAACCTTAATTAAGTACTATCTGTGCTTACTTATTGAAAAAAGAGATTTCCTACTAGATTCCTATTAAATTAGTTTACTTAAAACAGTTTTGAAAATTAATAATTAGCATAGATAGATGCTGCTTCATAAATATAAAGTGTTATTTATCACTTTGTCTGTTAGGATGTCTCCAACTGCAAGCCATGGAAAATCCTACTCAAAATCAGGGAAATTTATTATTTTACACTGTGGAGTTCAGAGGAAGATAAGCTTCAGGGTTGGAAACTTTTTTTGGTTCTGTGACATGATCAAAGATCCAAATTCTTTCCATTTCTCTACTCTGTCATCCTGTGTCAACTTTATCTTTAGGCTCATTTCCCTCATGGTCACAAAATGGCTGCTGAATTTCTGGCCCTCATCTAGAAGTGACAGCCTCCAGAGGCAGAGAGGAAATAAACACTTTTTTTTTTTTTAAGTGAGGGAATCTTTTTCAAGAACTCTGTAGAAATATCTGCTGTGTCCCTTTGGCTAGGATTGGATACAACACCCCTCCCTAACTGAATTACTGGCTAGAGGAAAAGGATCGTGGGCATTGGTTTATATTTGACCAATCAAGATCCACTCTCTGGCATGGGTCAGTTTTGTCCAAATCACTGGGCTTCTTCAAGGAGAGGAAGATATGGGGGAGGGGAGAGGAAGGAGTGTGGTAGGGGTTTATTGAAGTTAAAAGAAGTAAGGAAGGAGATGGGGAGGCAGCATACCTGTAGACTAACTCAGATTTACTAGTTGTTTAGGGTAAACTTTTTTATTCCCTTCTGCATTGATTTCCCATAATTTCTAGTGACTGCAGCTTGTGCTTGTCCCAGTAGCATCATATATTTTTTGCTCTGTGAATTTTTCTAAGTAGTAACTTTAATTGCTCACTTAGTTTTTTTGTCTATTAGATTTTATTCCTTATACGTTTATTTACTCAAAGAAAGCCTCAAACTTTCTTTATAAAACTGCTTCATTTTCTATTTCCCCTCTTTCCCTTCTGCTCTGTCTCTCCTTTTCTATTGACTCTGGAAGAAAGTATCACTTATTCTATGCAGTTTTGGCTTTCAAACCTTTGTTAGGGTTAAAATTAATTGCATGCAGTTGCTTACCAAGTGACTGGGCTAATGACTTTGAGCCCATGAGTTTCCACCTAAAGGGGACTGCCAGCCTCAGCCTCAGCACCCCCCACCCCCCGGAGTTTCTAGACTTCTCTGGAAGAGTGTAAAACAAAAGAGAACCATTTTAAACACATGAATGGATAAATAAAATGTAGTGTATTCATACAATAGAATATTATTCAGCCATAAACAAGAATGAAGTTCTGATGCATATTACTACATGGATGAACCTTGAAAATATTATGCTGAGTGAAATAAGTGAGACAAAAGGACAGTTATTGAGTGATTCCACTTCTATGAAATTTCTAGAACAGACAGATTTATAGAGACAGAAAATAAATTACAGGTTACCAGGGACTGCGGAGGGTGGGGGTCAGGTAGGGGAGAATGGGGACTTATTGCTTAATGGGTACAGAGATTCTGTTTACAGTGATGAAAAAGTTTTGGCAATGGATGGTGTTGATGGTAGGATAACACTGTGAATGCAATTAATGTCCCTGAATTTTACACTTAAAAATGGTTAACATGGGAAATTTTATGATATATGTTACTAAAAAAAATAGAACCATTTTAAAGCAATTTTCCTTGTTCTTTCATGTCTACTTTAGAACACAGTTGACCACAGTCATTTCTACCTGGGTAGATAGAAATAGTCCTGATAGCGTCCCCTTGATGCCACTAGCATGCTCTGGCACCAGCTCTGCCCTTGCCAATGGTTGTTATTTTTCTGTGTTTAAAATTCTTAGGAAAGTAAGTAAAGCTGCCTTTTGGAGTATTTTTTGGGTCTTGGGTGAGCAGAAAGTCTGGTTGTACTACTTCTCGAATGTTGCTCTTGGATGAGTGTGACCAGTGAAGTCTCGTTGGCGGCATGCTGGCAGCTGCAGTGTTTGGGTACTGGAAGCTGGGGGTGTTCACCTGTAGCAGCGCTTCATTGACTACAAATTATCTTCATCTTCAACAGGTCCCACGGAACAGTGGCGAGGGGATCACTCAAGAGGCTTCTAGTATCTGTGGAAGGCATGGGGCTGGAAGTTGTGGCAACAGTGATGGCAGTAATTGCATGACACTGATAATTTAGGTGTCATGTGTTAGCAGAAGAGAAAGTGATTCAGAGTGTTGTAATTTGGAGACATTCTCACTCTGAAATGACTTATTCCCAGAGAAAACCTGACTCAAAAGAAAGCTGTATCAGTGCTCAGTATTCTAGATCTGGGTCACTTCTTAGTTTTTCAATCCTTTAATCATCTTGAAGTTGTTCTCATTGGTAATAGATTGTGGAGAAGGTAATTGTTTAAGGAACCTAAAATTACTCTTATATTGATAAGGTATTGAGACAATGACACAATTTCAGTCCCATTGTTATGAATTCATAGCAGATTTTACTGGTGGTTGGAAGAATAAAGTATACTCAAATTATGACTATTTTTAAGTATCTATGAAAATTATTTTTGCTTACCAAAGTGGGTATTGGGATTTTAAAAAATAATTCTATTTTCCTAACTCTTCATAAAAGTATGTTCATAATATAAGGAAAGGATGATGTGACTATTTAGTTCTTTACCTTGAGGTTGCTTTCATCAATTCGGCCAGGTTGATAATTGTGCTGTTACTTCCTAGAAGATGGAAGGAGAAAGTGTCCAGAACGTGGACATGAATACCTAACAGCTGTCTCTCTGAATAATCTGGGGATTTTGATACTATTAGAGTGCTACTAGTAAAAGAAAATGAACTAGATTGAACAGTAAGGGCTTTGCTATCACATCAATGGAAGTTCAGAGGTGGGATGGCTTTGGGCTCAAGAATGTCATCTAGGACTCAGGCTCTTTTTCTTTCTCTGCTCTACTATCCTCAGCTTTGGCAGAGGCTCCTTCATGGCCATACAATGGCCAGAGAACAGTCACAGTGTGCTTCCTGGTTAACATGCAGTTGGAGAGAAAACAGTCCAAGACCCCAAGACTTTGTTTCTGACATATGGCACATCATTTTCTCTTATTTTTGTTAGTTATATTATTTGTTCTTTTAAAACTTCTTGTAGTAAAGCTCATAATATTTGCCATTTTAAAGAAATATTGGCTTAAAGTTTAAAAGGGGAAGCTGAATCTATTAAGGCAAAATGTTATTAGTTTTGTGGTAGATTGTACATATATAAAAAAGGCCACAGCATTGTCTCCAATCCCTCAGCCTCTTCTAGAATTTTGCCATTCCCCCATCAAGAAATGGAGTCTATTCGCAGCCCCCCTGGAGCTGAATGACATTACTAGTAGAATACCTCCTGACCTTCGCACTGTCTTTTTCTCTTCAGACATGCTCTTTGCCAGCCTTGAGGTGATACGTAAGCAGTACAGCTATCATGAAGCCTCCCTGGTGGAGAATGTGGAGACCCCAGCAGGATGCCAGCTGTTGCGACTCCACCTCGTTGAGGCTTCCCAGCCCCTGTGCCAGACACTGAAGAGCTTGAGTCATCAAGCCTGCAAGTGATTCCAGCCTCCAGCCCCCCTTCCAGCCCCCCAGCTAATGCTGTCCCTACCGAGCCCAGCCCAGGGGGCATATTCTTGAGTAAAATAGTGCTTTTCTTTTCTATTTTAAACCACTAACTTTTGGAGTGGCTTGTTACGTAGCACTCTATAATCAGAGCAAGCCTAATTAAAAAAAATTGCGGGGGAGAGCTTCAACTATCATTGAGAATGGGCTGATGCGGCAGGACCTCACAGCAAGGGGGAGATAAGCAGACACAGAGAAGACACGCAGCGAATGGACACAGCGGCACAAGCAGCAAGGGGGGGGATAAATAAAATAAAATAAATAAATCTTAAAAAAATAAAAAGAGTTAGTTGTACATGTGAAGAGCGTGGTAGTGAGATAACACTTCCACTGATGACAGTTTAGCTCAGCTGGTTCAAATACAGCTGTTAACCCAGCCAGTGATTTGGATTTAATGCCCCTAAAGTCCAGTTCACTTTCCCCTACTTTGTAACTTAAATGTGTGATCATCTCATAAATGTTTGCTCTCAATCATGAGATCATGCATACAAGAAATGAGCGTGAGTAGCCTGGAGCAGGTGGGGGTATGATGAGTTATTAAAGACAAACATGTGTGTAGTAGTGAATGGAATGGTGGCCCCAGAAAGATATGTCCATGGCTAGAAACTGGGAGTGTGACCCTATTTAGAAAGAAAGGTCTTTGCATTTGTAATTAAGAGTCTCAAGATGAGATCATCTTGAATTATGCAGGTAGGCCCCAAATCCAATGACAAAGGGTCTTATAAGAGACACACAGAGAGGTGAAGGCCATGTGAAGACAGCTGAAGACTGGAGTTAGGCAGCTACAAGCCAAGGAACATCTGGGGCTCCCAGAAGCTGGGAGAGAGGCATGGAATGGATTCTCCCCAGAGCTTCTAGAGGGAGCATGGCTGCTGACACCTTGGTTTTGTTCTTCTAGCCTCCAGACTATGAGAAAATAAATTTCTGTTGTTTTAAGCCACCAAGTTTGTGGCACTTTGTTACAGCAGCTCTAGGAAACTGATACAATGTGGAAGGGAAATCAATGGCAACAAGTGCTGTGGCAAGCACTGGTTATGTAGAATGGTCAATGAACAAAAAGACTTCTGTGAAAACCCGTGGGCAGACACTCATACTCGCTGGGTTTGAATTCCCATCACCTAAGGATTCAGCTTGTTCCAGGTTGCCGTCTATGTCATGGTGCTGAGTAGAGCGTGGGCCTGGGAATCAGGCTTTTCCCTCCCCATGGCCCTTTTGCTTGGCAGATTCCCAGTCATCTCTCAAGACACTGCTCAACCATCTCCTTCTATGCAGGGAGCATCGTGGTATTATGGTCTAGAGTCGAAAAGCCTCAATTTTACTTCCAGTGGCAACATTTGCTAGCTATGTGCTCTCAAGGGACCTTATTTCTCTCATCTCAAAGACACGGCCAATTACACTATGCCTACAGCATAGCGACCACGAAGAGGAAATCAAGTGTTAAAGCGCTATGAAAGCAATAAATACTGTACGAATATAAGGGATTGTCTTTAAATTATTTGTAGTACATTCCCCTGCATTGACAAGCCTGTGCTGCTGCCCTAAAATAATTCTTCATTCCATTTGTGATTGACTCAGGCCATGGTCTCTTCTCAAGTCTGTCTAATATCAAGCTATTTGCAAGAGCAGACTCTCCTCATAGCTTCTGTTTGTCACCCTCACCTGCTACTGGAACTCCCTCTAAGGCCCTGCACGGATTCTGCATTCTAAGTTCCAAGTCTTCTTCTCAGCCTTTCTCCTGTTCTGTGTGGCCTGCTGCTTCTAGGAGACTTTACCATTCCTGGACTCTCTTCTACACCCTCTTTTCCATGAACCCTATCGATACTTGCCACTTTTCAACTCTCAACCCCAAAAAGATGATGCCCACTTTTAATGCCCATCTCTAATTCAGGGTAGCAGTTGCATTTCCAGCTGTCTGCTGCAATTTTGTATTTCCCACCAACATCTCTAACATACCATGTACAAAACTGAGTGTTTTTTCCCTTACTGGAAAGGTTCTTCTTCCTTCTTGTGGATGAGTTCTCCCCTGCTGGGCTTCTGGTCAGCCAGGCTTCACATTTCAGAGTAATCTTTAGTTCCCTTCACCATTCACCCAGGAGATGTTGAGTGCTGCTGATTTTATATCAGCCGTATTTCAAATTAGTTTTGTTTCACCTGCCATTCTCCTGGCTCAAACCCTGATGTGTTTTCTGGATCGTTCTCAAACTTTAATGATTCTAAGAATCACTTGGGAATCTAAATGACTGTTTTGATGCCAAAAGGCTGGGGTTGACCCAATGTTCTGCCTTTCTAATAGGCTCCTAGGGGATTCCTGTGCCATTGGTCCCCAGCTTATACTTTGGGTAGTGAGGTTCTAAATTATGACAAAATTCCTGTAAGTGATCTCTTAACCAGCTGTTCTCAAAGTGTGTCTCCTTCTTGAGCAGCAGCAAGACCACTTGGGAACTTGTTAGAAATGCAAATTCTTGGCCCGACCCAGCTGTGTTTGAACAAGCCCTCCAGGTGATTCCCTCTCGGTGACTGATGCTTGCCTAAGTTTGAGAACCACTGATCTAGACCTAACCTTTCACAACTTCCATAAACATCCCAGAGTCTTTGTAAAGCTTATGTCGTGAGATGCTGTGGGAAATCCTCAGTTTCCATAACTGGCTTCCAAGGACCTCGAAACTTTACCCCTAGCCTGTACTCCTCTCTCTATCACGTCCTAGTCCTAATTTTTGAGTTGAATTGGTTACATGCGCTTCTCTGTCCATTCTCTGCACTTTCCACATCCTCTCCTTGACTCGTTTCTTTTTCCTTAAACACTATTGCTGAAAGCTTTCCCATTCTTTAAGCTCTAGCCAAATGCTGTCCCCTCTGTGTTGTGTTCCTCAGGTCCCTGCTTCGGGGTGTGTCTTTGTCCTCCCAGGGACTCAGTGGTGGTTAGTGCATTGGGACCTGTACTTGGGCAGTGGCTCTCAACTTGGATGATCTTTGACCCTAGGGGGACATTTGGCCAGGTCTGGAGACACATTTGGTTTTCACAACTGAGGAGGGGCGAGGTGCTACTGGCATCTACTGGGAAGAGGCCAGGGATCCTGCCAAATATCCTACAACACATGGGACAGCATCTCACACCCATCCCCCTCCCCAAAAAGAATTCTCCAGCCTAAAAAGCCAATAGTGCATTGGTTGAGAAACCAATACGTGTGCATTCCATCTTTTCTAGCAGTTTGGCAGCAGCACCACCTGCCATTCTGTCTTCTGCCTGCATGTTGCTAGTACAGAGTACAAGGCACCTCACACACAAAAAATTGTTTTGGGGTTCATATTGTTGAGGAACTAAGCAACCAAATATAAAATATCAGTAAACTTAAAAAACAATGTAATCAAGCATATGTCCAGAATGCTATTTTCTCACCAAGGCCCACACCCTTGACTTAAAGCTCTAGTCTCACCATTTCCTAGTGTGTTTATGGAGTTGGTAGTGGGATTTTTTCTCCTTCATCCTCCGTGGTGGATGAGACACTAGGTACAGCCGGTTATACTTACTACTGATTTGATGTGGAGACGAGGGTCAAGTGCCTGCTTTACCAGCTCTGCCTGGATACGTGTCAACACTGGGATAGAAAGCTTTTGTCTGGGGTAAGAACATGGTTCCATCATTGTGAGTGTCCAGCACATCCCTTGTTCTCCTTGCTATTTCTCTACAGTTTACAATCTGATGTGTTGCATTGGGGTGAGGGCATTTGCTCAAGGTACTGAGACTCCCCTCCCTGGGACTCAGACCAGGTACTTTTACGAAAGGTCCTGATCTGAGGCTCGCCTCCTTCACACAGAAGGGGCCTTAGGATCTGAGGACAGGAAGGAAACAAGGCCTTAGGAACTCACACCTCCAGCTCCCTCATTAAGGGCACATGTACCAGTTCACTTTCCTTTGTAGGAAACTCTTGGGGCACACCATCCTCAGAGATTTCCAAATTTTAGAAGGTAAATAGGCGTGCATTATAAATTACATACGCACACCTGGTAACCACACATACCAGGTGTGAGGAAATTCTGAGCAGTCTCACTGTGGAAATTGACAGCACATCGGTTCAGGTCAGGTTTTGCTGCCAAGAGAGTTATGAGAAATCTTATGGTTTTTAGAGAGGTGGGAATTTCAGAATGGTGGGTAAAGAGGTTGTGGACAGTCCCAGGGCTCCAGGGCTGAAGGCAGGGTGGAGATCATTTTTCTTGATCATATGGGCGCTCGGCATGCATTTCCGCTTGTCCTGACCACACTTTGACAACCAAACGTTCAGGTGCTAAGGCAGCCGTGCCTAACGGGGAAATGCCCAGTATTTCAGCAGGTGGTGGTGTTAAGAGGTGCAGATCTCTAAAACTCACTGTGCATTCCGCTGACTTTTTGGTTTATTTTTTCTCTTTGATGGAGGGAGGTACCAGAGTGGACCTTCATGTCTTCAAGTCCAGGCTAGGGGGGTGTTCTCTCTCTGAAGCCATTGGCTATAAACTTTCTTCTCCTTTGGCTGCTGTCTGAGGTGAACTGAGTCGTCCCGAGTTTTCTTATTTGGTTGGTGAGAGACATCGGCATCCTGGAGGGAGCTGCTTGTAAAAAGAACACTTTCTCAAACTTTCATTTCCTCCTCCCCTACCTGTGTGACAAGAGTGGGTCTTCAGACAGCCAAACCTCACTTCCCAGGGGGCATGATTTGCTACTGAGTTTCAACTTCCTTTCCTTCTCCTTCTCCCTCAGCGTTCTCTAATGCCTGAGTCTTATTAACATGAAATGGAGATCGCTTCTTGACTTTCTCCTAGATTAACACCAAATATGAGATAGCATCTCATGTTACCCTAATTCTTATAAACCCGTCTGATACTTGACTGTCTAACGTGATTGTTAATGAGGATTGAAGACTTAATGTGTGGTATTAAAATTGAACCAATATTAAAAGATCTTATTTTTAAAAGTACTATTCAGAGTGGTATAATTTATTAAACATTCTCTAATCAGTCCCTGGTGATCAACACTTTCAAGAAAAAAAAAATAGGTCTGTTTTCCATACATAGTATCTGGATTTTATATCCTACTAAATGCTTTGGGTGTATTTATGGTCTATCATAGGCACTGAAAGGAATCAGAAAGTTTTGATTTTCTTTTCCTGTGGAAAACACCATCCCATCTTAGTGGGATGATCCAGGGTCTGGGGGCACCTCTAGATCCAAGTGTCAGCCGCTTGGGGGGATTTCACTGGGGTCCTTCAGCACAATGAAAGCAAAGGCAAGCAAGGATTTCTTGTCACTTGGTGCTTTTATCCAAACATCCAATGCTATGAATAATAACTCCCCAGCTCAGCAACCTTCCTTGCTAAGTGAGCCTGAGAGGCTTCAGGGCATTTCTCAGTTCAACTAAAACCCAACCTATCATCTCTCTCTCTACTCTCTCTCTCGCTCTCTCTCTCTCTATCATCTGTCTATCATCTCTCTCTCCTATCTATCTATCTATCATCTATTTATCATCATTTGTCATCTATATCTTTCATCTATCTATGTAGATCTATCATCTATTTATATCTACCATCCATCTATTGATTATCTGTCATCTATCTATATATATATCTTCTTAATTTTTTAAAAAAGAAAAAGAAACCATTTTTCTTCCCGAGATATGAATCTGAGAAAAAGGATTGGCTTGAATTACTACAATCACTTTTTTTTTTCTGGGTTAAACAATGGGAATTTATTAGCTTATGATTTTGAGGCTAAATGAAAGTACAAATCAAGGCGACGATGGTCGCTTTTAATTTTCTTTTTCCTACCTCTACCTCTGCTGCCAGAGGCTCCTGGCTGACCTAGCTAATCAGAGCCTGGCACAAAGTGTTCTCAAACAGCAAACACGTCCTTGGTCTCCAAGGGCTGCAAATGTAGGGCATGTATTGAGACTCAAAATCTTAAAGAAAATATAAAGTTCTTGCTAGAAGTCTTTTCCTAGTGAATGCATAATGTCCCTTGGCAAAACTCAGAGCAGGGAATGAATCCTATTGTTTACTTTTGGAAAGTTACACCAGCTCTTTGGTTATAGATAAGTCATGTTTATGCCACAATCTTTGCTTTGATGAACTTTACTATATCATTCTATGATCCAGATGAAGTGCAAACATTTTCCTGGAAGCTGCAGATTTCTCTCTCTATAGGAGCTGGAGAGAGGCTGAAGGGCAGCATTCCCTTGTGGGAACCCAGAAAAGCAGTGTCCTAAGGTAAATGATGCCACAAGGTTAAGCGTATATACAATTTGTGGGAAAACTCCTATGCCAATTTCTATCTACTGCTGCATTCTGGCAGTTAGCTTTCCATTTCCAAACTCTGCATGAAAAAAGTAACTTTTGAAATTAATTTTGGAGAAAGCACCATTGATTTTAGACTTTGAGTTGAATTAACCTATGTAGAATGAAGGGGAGCAAGTTTTAAAGGAAGATGGCAGCCAATCGCTTTCGTTATTTAATTTTTTATTTTTTCCAAGAACAGTTAACATTTACTAGGCACCTATTGGCCTCAGTCACTTGCATCTAAAGAGCAAATCTAATTTACCCACAGCCCGTGTTCTTTCAAATGATCAGCCTTATTTCTCAGCTCTGTTAACACTATTCTAACATTAGCTTCAAGTTCAATTTTAATAATCTAATCCATAATTGTCTACTGCTCCCTGCCACATGAACAAAACAATTTGGAGGAGCGGGGATAAGGTGAGCAGTTTACATTTCCTATGGATACTTCAAGTAAGTGGCCCCAAAGTGAAATTATTGATTTGGCCGTGGTTTATCGTGTTCTGAGGGCATAAAACGTGGAAGGAAATGGACCCGTGGAAAGGGTTGTTATCCAAGAATGTGTAAATGGGTGAGAATCCTATAACTTCACTTCAACTGGCCTAATATCCTGAGTCACTAGATGGTTAGAAGAGTAGATACAGTACAGAAGGGACAAACTGATGCACATTGATACTAAAAACTAAAAACAAATTTTGTACAAGATGAACAGCAAATGAAATAGAGTCTATCCAAACAAATCTCATACAGGTACTTTGTACACGTATGTGGACATACACACATTCACACACGCACAGACACACAAGCAAGAATGTGTATTTTGTAAGCTAGATCCTTGGAAATAGACATTCTTAGCAAATATGGATGACAGATCAATTGTAATTTATTTTCTTTTAACACTGTATCATCATAAAGAAAACTGGTATAAATGAAAAAATCTATTTCAAATATCTACATCTAAAATTTTAGGCAGTGAAAAAGCACTTTGTTGACAAGGAGTGTGGAATGATGGATGTTAATTGTCAGAAACTGCTGAATGCCTTGTTTAGTTGCCACAAACAAATTCACATATCAGAACGAACAATACTGCTAAATATTCCTTTTTTTTCCCTCTTTTTTTTTTTGTTAAAACATACTGGGGAGAAAGAAAAGAAAAGAAAACCTGGAAATCCATACATCTTTCAAAAGTTTGAAATTGAAGCAATATTCAGATCCATAGATGAGGAAACACGGTGGCATTGGTGTAATATACACAATGCACTTTCTTGTTTAATCTGTAATGTACATCAAATACTTTACAACAATGCATTAACAAAAGGCAAGGAACGTCTCGCTGTACAGAGGAACCCCAATGCAACTTGAAGCCTAGAGTCACAATGGAAGAGGAGAGTAAACAAAGTGTGAGAAGCTGTCCCCCATAGAGCGCAAACTATCCTGCACCTTGTGCTTAACGAGATCCTTCAGCGCCCCCACCCCGACCATCGCCTCTCCTTCCTTCCGCCACATTCAATATACAGCACTTTTTATTCTCTACAGCTCAGTCTAGAGCGTGTTGGGCACTGTCCTACTCCGGGATTGCTTTTGCTGTCTACTGACTCCCAGGTTAGCTTTCGATTCATTTAGCTTTCTAAACCAGCGCTGAATATTTCCGCACTGGCTATCACAGCCTTCCTATGGAACAGGCTTGAACAAACTAAACTGGCAGGGAAAAAAGAAATGTCTTGTGGTATTGCATGCACATGCACGGCTCCCCGAGTGCCCGGCCCCCCGCGCCTCACACCCAGGAGTCGGGGGAGGCTGGGTAGTGGCTCGTTTCATAGTTCAGTTCGCTGTAGGGACGGGCGGCGGAGTAGAAGTCGACGTAGTTGCCGGTGGACTTGAGTCCCAGGTGCATGGTGTACTCGCTGGCGGGAGGGCGATGGTGGACCTGGTCCTCAAAGAAGGACTCGTCGTAATTTCTCGTGGAATTCTGAAACGGCTGGTAGGTCTCGTAGTCTTTTCTGCTGGGCTCCTGTGGTACCGGTTGCGCTGACACCTGCAGGGAAAAAAAGACCCACGCTGGAGTGGTCAGTTTGCCCTTGATCCCACCTCCCTCCTGCCGAAGGCACCAGATCCCCCCTCCAAGGAAATCATGGCTGTGCATGCTTCCCAGGCGCCCATCCACTCGGAGCGTCTGCTCCGACTACTGCCAACTGCTGCTTGGGCTTCCTTCTCAATGCTGGTTCCTGGGTCCCCCCACTACCTTCTGATCATCTTCTTAACTTAGAGAGGTATACACTAAGCTAGAGAACACGAGTCGTTTATGTTCACCTTTCCTGCACTTCTGCAACATGCTTAGGTGCCGTGATTCCGGACAGGGAGATAAGGAGGATGCCCGAGGTGTGACGTGGCACCAGCATCTTCCTGCCAGCACCGAGGGCTGGGGCCACCCCATCCCTGAGCCCTGCGTGCACGCGGGACTGAGGCTTCCCAGGAGCGGGGCACCCGTCACACATGCCTCAGGTATAAACAGGTATTAACCCTTGAAGAAAAGAGGGAAATTCTCTCACAACATCCCACACTCTGGAAGACCGAAGTGTTTCCTAACTTGGTTCCATCAAGAATGGTTAACACTCAGGAAATACTCAGATTAAAAAGCCTTTGACGGGGGGAGGGGTCTCCAGAATTGCCCGGTGCCCCCAGCCTACATCAAAGCTCCCTATCTCCTGCCCTCTGCAGCTACAGTCTGATGGAGGGACCTTGGAGGGCAAAGGGGTCGCTGGAGCTCTCGGAGGGGACGCTGAGAATGAGTCTGCTCTGCTGGGCTTCAGGGAGAGCACGGCAGGGGGTTTCAAGGGCTGACCAGATATTTGCTAGCACTTGCGCCTGGGGGCGGAGCTGGCCCCTGCCTTTCTGACTCTGGGATCTCCGTCCCCTGCCCCTGCAGTGGGCAGAGCCTCCAAGGCCTGGGGCGGGGGCGACCCCCACAGCAGGTGCCGCCAGGGATGCTCAAAGCATTGTTAAAATACACTGATTGGGGAGGCGGGTCTCGTGGAATTATAAAGCACTTTTAAAGAAACAGTCTGATTACTTTCAAGTAGATTCAGCAATTCCCTATTAATTTAACTAAGGATCAGCATGGAAATGTCCCGTAGAAATTGGTCTTAGTTAATAGATAATGATTTGTAATTAGCACGCTGAGTGTAAATGAACGCTTCTAATGGGTCCGCGCATAATTCTTCTCAAGTAAGCGAACCTCCATTGATTTACACGAGGAAATTGACCTGTTCTTCGCTGAAGTGGTCAGCTTCACCTTCTTGGTTGTGGTGTCTGAAGGAACGAGGATTCTCCCTACCTGCCAAAATCCATACCGCTGAAACATCTGTTGCCTAAGCGCCTGCGGATGAGAGGGCCATTTGGAATTCCGCAAGTCAACGTTGCTAAGACAAGGCCTATCAAAACGTGGGGATGGACTGAGGTGCCCTTTGGACAGCTGTGTGCCACGTCTGACGTCTCCAGTCCCCAACACGGGGCTGCCGCCCACGTACAGAGTTAGGGCTGCGAGGGGTGGAAAAGCTACACGGGATGGAGCTGGGGCGATCGAGGACTGACTGTGTTCCCGTCTTCCCAAGCACCACGTTCAACATGTATC
The DNA here is from genome assembly GCA_029593785.1 of Cabassous unicinctus. NCBI lineage: Eukaryota > Metazoa > Chordata > Mammalia > Cingulata > Chlamyphoridae > Cabassous > Cabassous unicinctus. The sequence continues at coordinate 6,803 of JAQZBX010018774.1, read as the reverse complement.
CACTGTGTGTAGTCCTCACCTAGCTGGCGCACACATGATTGATTTTGGACCAAGCAGATCCTTTTCCACACTGTGACAGCCCAAGACTCTGGGCTTTAATGCACAACGGAAGGAGGTGACGCAGTTCTCAGTGTGACCCTCAGTCCAGCAGATTCGCCGTGGCTGGGCCCAGCACTGGCTGGTCTAACAAGCCTTCCAGTGATCTGACTCATGCTCAAATTTGAGGACTGCTGGGAGAGAGGAAGGAGAATGGGGCAAGGAGGCCGGAGATCCAGGCGAGTCTTTGCCCTGCCACTTCCCCGCTGGGTGACCTCAGGCAAACCGGCGGCCTCCTGGACTCTCAATTTCCTCATCTCTGGCCACAATGATCCTGTGCTGCCCACCTCACAGCAGGATGGGGGACACCAAATAAGAGGTCAAGGGCCTGTTTTTGCTCTCCTTAGTAATAATCTGAATATTGGCCATTTAGTCTAAAAACCAAACCCCCTTGTTTGCAGTTTTATTTACAAAATTCCTGTTCCCAGCTAGATATATATACAGTTACGTATGACATTATTTTTCTTGATAAGTATGGTATGGACTGGTAGAAACTCATCAGGAAACTTGGAGCATTTAAATGGTTAACTCTGAAAGCACATCTGTGATCCACTGATCCCAGATCGGAAAACCTAGTGTTGTTCTAGAACCTGGCATTTTAGCGGCTGTGAGGTTGGGAGGTCACTTTTAGCCCAGGAAAGCTCCCAGCCCCACACATCCCATCTGGAATGGCTGAGCATAATACTCCCATGGCTAGAGAATCACAAACACGGGTGCTGAGTTTAGAAACAGCACAACCGTCTCTTCCAAATGGTAGGGTGGCTGGCACTTTGAGTTCCCAAGAGGGAGAGGTGCAAGTAAAGTCAAAGTTTATTCCCAGAGCAGCCTAAGATAAATTAAAATCCTTTATTCCCTTCTCCCGAAATTTATTGTAATGTCATAATGATTTCTTTGGGAAATTTTCAAAAAAGGAAAAACCCTCTCTAGTGGCCATTTTTAAATGGTGCTTGATAACAGAGTGGCATTAACAGCCTGAGCGCCCACTTTCCTTTGCTGGCCCACTCAGGGAATCAGGAGGCACGGCGCTATCGCCACAGGACCCTGCTCTGCCGGGGCCTGCCGGTAACGTCTCCCCCTTGCGGACAAGGGGGGCAGGGCTGCTCTGCATGCACGCAGGGTTTCACCAGCGTTGTCTTACCTGTGACACCATGGCCTTGAAGTTGGGCCCCAGGGAGAGGAAGGCTGGCGCAGAGCGTGCCATTCTGGCAATGAGCTGCTCTCTACCAAGCAAACCTAAAGACTAATCTGACACTCTTGGATGAGGAACTGGCATCCTACCACACCCTGACAAGTGCCTGTAAGAGCTGGCACGTGTACCTACAGGATTTCACCGTGCTGTCAAAAAGGAAAATCAGTTTATTTCCGTAAACGGAGTTTGCTTTCCCAGCCTTCTTCTATGTTTGGAAAGGCATGCTGGCATGTGCATGGTTTATTTATTTGATGCTGTCTTTACTTTTAGTGAAAACTGGAGCTGAGAGAGACTAGATGCTGGCCCCACGCCAGGCGGGCCATGGGGCCTGGGTGTCCCCCACCCGGGGCTTTGAAGACAGGTGTCTTCCAGCATGGCCGAGCACGGGTTGGAAAATCAAGGGCAAGAGGGTAAGTCCACCGGCCGCTGTCATTCTTCCTGTTGATGGCTATTAGAGGGAGGAAGGAAGTGAAGGTGGAGGAGGTACTTTTGTGTCCTCCACCTCCTCCGTCTCTTGGAAATGGTGCTGCAGGGAGAATCTGCGCAGGACATTCTACCTGCTAGATGGGGGGTGGGGGGACACCCCCTCCTTCCCAAAGGTGGTTCCCGCTGGGCGCTGAGAAAATGCACCAAAACGACACGGGGTTTATGAGGAGTTCACATTTGCCTTCCTTGTTTGTGTTTCTGGTTACGGTGAGCAAGCAAATGGCTTTTGTGCCTCCTCTCAGCCCAGCTTTCCTGCCGTACGTGGGGAATGAAAACAGCAGTCCCGGCAGCGATTATAAGGACAACAGTTAGGAGGACTGCCAGTTTTCCCGTGAGGCCCGCCGCAGGCCGAGGAGAGGATGAAGTGGCTGATCAACACGGGGGGCAGAGGCTGTCCTGGCTTCCCACAGAACTGCAGCGATGCCGCGCCTTCGAGGAATGTTTGCTGAATAAAACAAAGTCAGACTGGCTCTTTAAGTGCCACTGTCACAGAGGTCCTCAACCTCGAGCCTCACACGAGTCAGACCTCTTGCCAGACCCATGCAGAAGAGCCGGATGGGGCCGAAGAAGCCTCTCTGCTGTGTTTCTAACACCTTCAGGAGCTGCTGATGCTCCTGCTTCCCCGACATGGCTTTGAGAAGCAAGGCCCGCTAAAATGTTCCCTACCTGGGGGTTTATATTGTTTCTCTTTAACCTGATGTGTCTATTTTATTGGTAACTGTAATGTGTAATTAGTGCTTTCTTCCTAATGAGAGTTGGCTGGGTTACAGCAGCTACTTAATCTCTGTCTAGTAATGATTAGAGTCACACCAGCATCTTACACTTGTGTATTTGGGACCTTCTTTTAGCTTTGCAGCATGGTAGAAAACTTGCTTTCTACCACCAGATAAAGAATGCACTTAAAAAGAAATCATTCATCTGTAACAAATGCCTTGCAAAAATGCAAGGTGTTGGGTTGATGTATGGGACCCCTGCATGATATACATGTTTGCTTTGTAAAGTCACAACTTTTACTCTACACTTATTGTTTATATATGTTCAGATATAAGTGATATAATAATAATAATAATAATAATAGGGAGGGTTGGGGGAAACATACACCAAATGTAAGATACTTTGGTTAGTAGTAATATTCTGAAGATGCTCTTTAATCATTAGTTAAAAACGTTTCACAGCAATGCAAGGTATTGATGGTGGGGTGAGGTATGAGAGCCCTGTATGATGTTATGTATGTTTGTTTCTAAGTTCACAGCTATTACTATACACTTATTGTGTATGTTCATGTATGAGTGATATACTTCAATGAATTTTTAAAAAAGGACCAGAACAAGAAGCTGCGAAAATAAAAAAAAAAAAAAAAGAAATCAAAGAGGCTGTTCTGATGACTGCCAATGCGCCACGTCCATGCAGACTGTGTTAGGTGTGAGAGGAGAGCATCAGGGAATGCCCTTTTCATTTCAGTTCTTTGCGTGTATCAGGTAGAAGTTAACTTGCTTTAAAAATCCAGGAGAGTTCACATGAGTTGAATGGGAAAACAATACCAGTGCAGTTACTTTACCTGGTTATGTTTGATGTCTTCAGCGGGCGCACCATATGAATTCCTATACAAAGTTGAAATTCCAGTATTTTGAGCTAAAAGCAAGAGAGACACAAAAGTATTAGCAAAGAAAGCAGGACGGGAAATAATGGTCACTGAGGCAAGTTCTTGCCCTAACAAAGCTTGGTTTCTTGTTGGCCATGCCAAGTGGAAGAAATTCTTTGGCCCCAAAACTTCACTTTACATACCGACATATAAGAGAGCAGAAGAGTCATTCTACCAGATTCCCATCACGTGCCAGCTGCTTGCGATAGCGTGCACTATTGTAGACAGGGTCAGGGCAGGTGTAGCAAACAGATGGCAATCTTGCAAGTTTTACTGCCTTCTTTTCTGGTGGAAACTGGCAGATAATAAAAGCTTGTCACCTGCACTCAAGCATGCAGGAATCTGTATCAGCAGCTTAGTTTTTAGCTGAAGAATGACAAGAATTAAATTTCTAATTTGAGCTCACAGAAGTGCTTGATCATCTTTCAGACAGTTCACTTCTCAAAGGATGGGCAGGAAGTACATCTAAATCCCGCTGTGCATGTGGGAGGTAGCAGGTTGGGAATCCATGGTGGACACAGAGACAAGAGCCCCCCTCCTCTGTCCTCTGACTGGCCTGTGGTCTAGTTGCAAGGAAAGAAAGCGGCTTCCGTTTGCCTGCAGCTTCCGAAGGCCTGGGGAGGGTGCCTAGAAACCTTGAGCCTCGTGCCACCAGCCCCAGAGGAAGGAGAGTCACTCCCTTACAGCCACTCAACGGTCATGGGTGTACGGAAGCTCTGTCAATGGGTGTGGAACACTCTAGAAACAAGCAAGGTTTCTCTTTGGCTTCCAGTATCTGTGGGATAATAAACTAGTAGGGCACTCCAACTATTGTCTCATAAATCCAAGGCCAGTATAAATACAAAGTGAGAATAACCTGCTGCAGTGGGTGGAATGCTCTCCCTCAAAATTCATGTTCATTTGGAACCTTAGAGGGTGACCTCATTTGGAATAAGGTTCTTTGCAGATGCAGTTCAGATAAGCATCTCAGATGAGCTCATCCTAAATCCACTGACTGGTGACAGAAAAGGAGAAGCTGCAAAGAGGAAGGTGATGTGAAGATGGACACAGAGGTTGGCAGGATGTGGCCACAAGTCAGGGAAGCCAAGGGCTGCTGGCAGCTATCAGAGGTGAGGAGAGGGGCATGGAACAGACGTTCCCTCAGGGCCTCCGGGAGGAACCAACCCTGCCAGCTCCTTGCTTTTGGACTTCTGGCCTCTAGGACTGGAGAAGAATAAGGTCCTATTGTCTTAAATCACCCATTTGTGACAATTTGTCACCGCAGCCACGGGAAACGAATGTACCTTTCAACGTGCAAGTTCGCGCCATTCATGATTATTACCTAAAAGCACGTAAGAGCTGCGCAGTAAAACTCCTCTTGGAAAAGTGTGCTTAGGCCGCGAGGGCTGTGAGTCCACCTTCAATCTGAGAAGCCACTCTGATGTACATGTCGCCTCTCTGCGTTACTGTGGAAACCACCATCTCTTGCCTGGACCACTGCCGCCATCTCCTGCTAGAGAGGCGGTTTCCACTCTGCCCAGCCCGGCTCCAGACCCATGCTCCTCCCAACAGCCAGAGTGACGGTTTTGTTACACTCAGGTGGTCGTCCTCGGCTCAGCATACTCCTTTGCCCTTCCCACGGGGATTCCAGTAAAACCCAAACCCTCTAGGATGGACCACAAGGTTTCGCATGACTTATGTAACAGAGCCCTGGCTCGCAGGCCCTCTCGCTGCCTCCAACAGGCTGCTGTGTTGCTGCAGGGAGGTGGCACTCGCTGGTCCCTCCCTGGAGCTTATGTCCTCCAGACTCTGGGCTGGCTGCCTCCTTGCTGGCGCTCAGGTCCAGCTCACGAGAGCTCAGGTAAAACCCCTCTCACCCTGGCGCTCTCTGTCTCGTCACCCTAGTTCCTTCACCACGCGGTATTACTTTGTCTGTGAATTTGCTCTACTTACTAGAGCGGTAGCCCCACGGGGGCAGGGCTGTTCATGACCTGTGACCACTGCATGTGTCCCCAGAGCCTGGGACAGGGCGTGGCCCGTGGCAGACACTCAGAACGAGTGCTTCATTTGCTGAATGCAGGACTGAGTGAACCTTGGAAAACCCGCCCTCATGGCTGTAAATGTGCTGAAGGAAAATGTTCCTGTTTTTTCTCCTGGTCAGAATAAAATGCATTTTGTGGGTAAAAAAATAATAATCGCACCATTACAGTCTGGGTCTCCCTCTCCGTCACGTTTGGGACTTCTGAGCTAAAGATGTTTCCATTGGCCGCTGTTCGCAGCTGCTCTCCGGCCCACCTCACCTGTCCCAGGTGACTGTGTAGTTGAGATTGAACTTTGACCTTTGAGGATACACGAAGCAGATGCCTTCAGGGATGCTCTGCCCTTTTATGTCTGAGCCAAGAGTAGACGCACTGAGAAAACACCTTCCTTTTTTCTTGTATAGGTTCCCAAACTCTCAATTTCTAACTCAACATATTGACCATTAGAATGGCTCATTTAAAGGCACAAGAGATTCCCTGACACAACAGAATATACCATTCGATGAAAGGCATTTGGGAAGTTCAGGTCAGAGGGCCAAATATCCTGTCAGGCAGTGTGGCCGCTAGGATCACGCAGCCTTCTCTGCGCGCCTCTGAACAAACTGTCCCAGGGACTCGTGACCGCAAGAAATAGCTGTGAAAGTCCAGCACGCCTGAACGAACAGCTGGCTTTTGCTTTCTGAGAGCGCCTAAGGAGAGAAGACATTTTAAGAGACTCAATCTAACCCAGAAAATGAATTTTTAAAAGGTGGGTGGAGGGAAGCCTGGAGAAAAAACCTAGATGGATCTGAATTTCTAACAGCCACGGAGAGGGGCTTATAACTCAGGCAAGGGGCATGCTTCCTCTTAAACTGCTCACACGTTGCCTCGTGAGGGTGAAGCTTTTCATGTTTCCCATGTAGAAGGGGTGCTTCCTCTCAGAGGGGGGGTTGGTAGCAAGTCCTTTGATGCTTTAGAAACAAGGAAGGTGGTAGTTTTCCTGATTTTTTCAATGCACCAAATTAAGTTTCCCTGGATTTATTCTTGAACGAGAAACAGTTCTGTTTTTGATGTGGAGATTAGAAGAAATATGATTTGCAAATAAACTGGAATGATGGGTTTGTTAAAGTATTGCAAAGCAGAGGCTGGCAATTCAACCTTTCCATTCCAATAGTCAATGCTGGCTCTCCCCCTATGCATGCATAGACCTCTTGGTTGGGGACTCATTCAATCAACAATAGATTTTAAAAGGTGGCAAACACTACTACCATTACCACCACCATCACCACCAGCCACCATTGCCACCAACCACCATCACCACCACCCACCCCCATCACCACCACCCACCCCCATCACTACCACTCACCCCCATCATCACCAACCACCATCACCA